>JAVJIF010007045.1:0-139797 GCA_038442645.1 Agave tequilana
GGTTTCTCTCTCTACTCTCTCTAGATTCTCTCTAAAATCACTCACTTTCTCTCTCTAGGTTTCCTCTCTCTAAAAATCCCCATTTTCTCTCTCTAGGATATCCTTTCTCTCTCTCCATTTTCTCTCTCTAGAAATCACTATTTAGTCGACTACCCATTTCATCTAGTCGACTAACTTTTCCTGAGCCAAAACATCAACTCTCTGTATCACAGATTTAGTCGACTTAACATAACTGTTAGTCGACTTGTCATTCTGTTAGTCGACTACTCAATTCATCCAGTCGACTAACTTTTCCTGAATCAGACATCCAACTCTTCTGGACCCACAGTATAGTCGACTACCCCATTTTCCTAGTCGACTAGCTCCACTATTATCGACTACTATTCCACCCTAGTCGACTAACTTTGGATCATTGTCTTAGTTGATTCTCTTTCTTGAGCAGAACCTTACCCTCTAGACTTATATCATGTATAGGTATTCATCATCTTTCCTTCTCTCTTTCTCTCTCCTCTTCACTCTACATATTTATATCATGTTTTGTGGCGCATCCCAGGCTTCCGTGGATTTCGGATATTTCGGTATATGGTGACTCAGGCGAGTTCTCTCACTCGCTACCCTCTTGCTTTACCATTCCATTGATTATGATAGTATTCTCGCTCTAGTCTTCATGTATTGTATTTCATGCTTTATATCTTTTATTGCTTTATGCTATGCGTGTGGCCCGACCCTTCGTGGTCGTTGACTTCTGGATTTCAGTTATGTTAACACTTGCTATTACTTCAGACTTATAGTTACATGCTTCCTTTTAACACATGTATTCACCTGATATCTTGTATGTTATCACCTAACCACTTGGCTTGCTACTATTTGACCTGACTCTCTTGTTATGACCTGACTTACCCAGACTATTACCAATATCTTGCTATGCTTGGTTGTTTACTAAATATCACCATCCATCACGTATCACTTTATACCCAGCATGATGTACTTGACTTGTGATTGTCATCTTTACGGGAACTTGACTTATTATCCTGTATCATGATCAGTGACCTGTATATTGTATCCTGCTTTACATGCAGCGACCTGACTATATAGTATTTATGTACTCCTGATTCCTGATCATGCCCATTTCCTGTTATTCCGTAAAGTGATAATTAAACTAATAAATCCTAAAAAGGACCAACTTGTATTGGGTCGGGGAAACATGCGGATATCGATATGTGTTCGTGTTTACAGTGGCATTAGGTTGTGCACTTTATATCCGGTACTGACTGTGGTACTCCAGGGACCGAGGGGAGAGCTGGCTCCCTTATTCCTGATTGATACAGGGCATACATAAGTCCCTCCTGTTAGGCCTTGCGGCGGGTTCCGTCACCATGCAAACGGAACACCCTGGACCGTGGTCCGGGCATGCACGGGACCCACTGTAAACATAGTTCGTTGATACCCCGCTGTTTCAATAACAACTCGACTTGCTTTATATATGGATGTATGTGAGTTGGCGTACACCGAGACACATACGAGATATATGGGCAAGACGAGTAATAATAAAGTGTCATAATAACCGGCTTCTTAAGTTGAAGTAGAGGTATGTGGAATGGGACGCATACCAAAGCCTGCATCTTAAATAGCTATGAATCGTGATGTGCCTTACCGTATTTGCTTTTCCCGGACTTTATATCGGATTTCATGTTTTATGAGTATTTGTTATAACTACCTGGTAGCTCGGAGGTTTTATTCGGATTTCCTGTTTATGATTCTCATGCCATGTCTATTCTTACCTGCTCTATCTATCTGCCTCCTGAGTATTCCTACTTGATATATGCATTATGTGCTCCCCTGCTTCACCACTTGGTTTGTTCTACACTCGCCTGGGAGTATTATTTGACTCCCCTGGATTCTCACGTCCAGATCTTGGAGCTGGGAGCGTGTGTTCAGAGCAACGCAGCAGTAGCGTGGATCTCCAGCCGACCGTCCTGAGCCATATCCTTCCAGGCCCCCTGTGAGTCTCTCGAGTTTTCCTTTTTAAACTCGTGAGTACCTGTATGCTGTTTTACTCTTGTACATCTGCTTGTATTCCCGCATTTGCGCATATTAGTGATATGATATTCATGTAATCTTAGATCACTACTGGTGATAATTCTGTAATTGTATATATGGTTGGAATGTATAATGCACCATTTGCTTCCGTACTCTGATTCTTGTCTGTACTGATGCTTAGCGTATATACGGGAAGGTACTTCGGACTTACGTATATACGTTGCAGTGACGTCCCCGTATCGTGGAATCGGGGCGTTACAGAAAGAATAAAAGAAAATAAAATAAAGAATGAAAAGAGAAGTACGGTGAAACACAAGAAGTGGGAAATATAGAAAAGAATATATTTGTGGTTTTGTTTTTATATCTAAAATAAAGTGAAAAAGAAAGAAAACTCATGACTACTAACTACTAATGACTCTACCAACATGCTAACCTCTTAGTGATAGTTGCCTCACATGTATCATTGGTGATCACTAGTCCTTAGTTCAAGAGCTTTTCAAAACATGACCCATATGTTTAACTCATCATATCCAAACTCAACAAAATAAGAGCAAGCTACACTTAAAACATCAAAACTAAAAAGAGTAAGCATGAGTAAAATAATGTTAGCTTGTTAGAGAGTTAGGATGCTGTAGAGTGTTAGATCCATCATCATGAGCCATCCAATGGCTCTTGCAAGAGCAAGGCCAAGTAGAGTTATAGATTCATGTGGATTATCAAGTAAGAAGTTAGACTAGTTAGTGGTTAGTAGTTAGTTGCCATGAGAGAAAAGATTAGTTAAACATGTAAAGAATTAGAGAAGAAGCAAATAAAGATAAAGGAGGAATCTTTCACAGAGTGTCACCCTCCATTACAAGAACTTTCTCTTCTATCCTTTGATTACTCTCTTTCCTATTACATGATCTATCAAAATGAAAATATAAAAGAAGAAGAAGAACAACTAATCTAAACTACCCTAAACTATAACATGGAGAAGAAACTACCCTAACTCTCTGTATTTTTTTCATCTTCAGAACCCCAGGGGTATTTATAGGCACTAGAGGAAGGGGGCCAGGGGAAAACCCCTGGCCCAAGGCACGGGCGCGGATGGCCGTACTGTGTGTTTTCTATTGATTTGCAAAGGGGAAAACTTGCAATAAAAAGAGTTGAGGAGCTAAATTATAAGTATTCTTAAAAAGATTACAAGTAGATCTCCTCAGAGATTCTGGAGAAGTGTGCCAATAGGAGTCTGGTCAGCGCGCGACCACTTTGTCTCTTTGACGATGCGAGCGATGAGATTCCCTTCTCGCCTGGTTCGGGGAATCAGAGAACAGAAGGTTGGTAGAACCCTCTTACTACTTCTCAAAACCGCCTTCAATTAGGAATTCCTTCTCGCCTGGTTCGGAGATTCCTTGAGAAGAAGGTATTAGGGTATCAACACCCAGATTAGAGAAGTAATTCTCTAAAAGTCTCTGAATTCTTGTGCGCACGGTGCTTTGTGAAGAAGTCTCTGCTTGTGGAGTCCTCTCGAGTGTATCGCGTCTCTCTCTTCTTCTGGAGGTGGTCCTCTATTTATAGGGAGAGCAGGGGTATAATTGTCCTTGAAAATATGGAAACAGATTGAATCACAATCTGTTAAATCTGGAAAGTAGCCTTGCTGCGAGGCTAGGATCAGCTTCTACGAAGCTAGAAGTAGCAGGTCGGTTGATCCTCTTGATCTGTTTGATCCTTTCCATATAATTGGAAGATTTCCCCTGATCTTCTTACTCGTTTTAGAAGAGTCAAGAGATTGTGGCAATCAATACCAAATTGATCTCAGATTGATCTTGATTGGATTTGATCTTGATCCTGATTAGTGATTGTAACTCAATATTGCATATTTTACCTCATAATTCCTATGCATTTAGTTATAAAATTATGATTTTTACTCATCTTCTCTACATATTTGCAGGTACACACTCTAAAGGAGAGAAAAGCCATTAATTACTTTAATTAGCACTAATTAAAGTGATTAAATCCAAGATCAAGTTAAAGCCCAGAATCCAGAGAGATCCGCGCAACAACCCAAGGTTCTAGAAGGCCACGTGGCTAACAACCTCGTAACAACTTCACACCAGAAATCTGTTAGCCAACGGCTTCAGTTGTGCCGCGCCCATGCCGCGCCCCCGCGGCAATCCTGAGTCTGTTGGAGCCCGGATTTTGCGCCAACAGAATATCTTCTAGATCCTTCACCTGGGGCTATAAATATGTGACCTTGGACCTGCGAGTAAAGACTGAACAGAGAAGAGAGGAAAAATCATTAGTTGTTGTAATTTTGTTTAGTTTTTCTCTAGGTTTAGTTCTTTAGATCCCTCTTCTTCTTCCCTAGAATTCATTGTAAAAGAGAGTGATTGTGAGAGAGAGAGCTTGTGTAATCAAGGGTGACACTTGAAGCAACAAGGATTGATCCATTCTCCTTCCTCTACTTGAGCTTGGTTCTAGTTTATGTGCTTTCTTTAATTGCTTTCTTTATTGCTTTCTTTAATTCCTTGCAAATTTACTTCATGCTTTGTTTTACTTCTCTAATGGCTTTTAGCTAATTCCTTCTCCATGTACTAGCTAACCACTAGCCTTGCCATCTTCACTAACTCATGGGTGATTGCTTTATTTCATCTTGCAAGTTGTATGGTCTTCTCTTCTCCGATGGGTTAAACCACCCATTCTTCAAATGAGAAAGTAATTAGATCAACACGCGAGACGAATCCACGCCGATGGAGTGACAACATGAGGCAAGCGTTCACTATCACGGAGTTTAGTAAGTATTGGTAAGGTAGTAAGGTAAGCTAGTCATGGAATGCTTCTTCTTTAAGTTTCCTTTTCTTTTCTTGTGAATACCAAATCTCACTCTTGATTTCTTTTCAACTTTTCCACCATGAACATATCCATCCATTCTTTAGTTTCTTTTTCATTTGATTCTTTATTCTTATTAGCATAGAAGAATCTTCGTTTACATTTCTTCACTACGATTCGTAACGCTTCCATCGCTAGCTCTCCCTGAGAATCGACTCGGTATAGCTCTATGCTATAACGGAGATTGGAAAGGGTACATCAATCTTTAAATACATTTGTGGAGTAATCAAAAGCACTTGAGGTTGTTTCTAAACCTTCTCATTTTACATAATATTTGTGCTAAAATTCCACACAACTTTTCCCGATCAAATTATTGGCGTCGTTGCCGGGGAGAGCAACATTTTTTTGGTTTAAAAGTGAAGTACTAAACGAATCTTCTTCTCTGTTGCAGGTTACAGGTTGAAGAACAGGAAAATTTTAATTGCAGTGACATATAAGTGGACCTGGGCCTCTGCTCTCGAAAGCAGAGACCAGGATCCCTCAGTTTTGCCGCGGAATCCTGGTTTTTGCCGCGGATCTGCGGCAATTCTGAGTTGACTACTCACAAATTTTCTGCAGGGTCTCCAGCTCTGCAAAATACATCTGCTGCTATATTTGAAATCCTGTATTTTTCACCTATTACCTGCTAATTTAATCAACAGTAAAAAATTGGTTGAAATTGTTAAAAATTGTTTAGACATTTGCATTTTTAGGCACGTGTCTTTCAATTCTTTACTTTTACTGTTGAAGAGTGCTGGAGGCAAGGTACGTTTTGCATTGCATATAGACTAGGAATCATCTCTTGCTTGATTTTCATGCTTTGAGTAAATTCTAGTTATATTTCTTGTACACTTGCACAATTCAATTTTAAGGGCATAACCCATAAATAAGATAAGGTGGGGGATTTCATTACCCTTTCCTTAGCCCGCAAATCATTTTCCCAAGCACTCACTAACCCAAGCATAATTTAATAAAAAAATAGACGTTGGCCCTAGGGACATCTCGGACTCAGTTAGGAGATTATCCTAAGGGGAAAAGTGTTGGAATTTAACTCTTGCAAAATCAGTGTCTAGGAAAGGGGTTGAGGGCCGAAAGCCCGAAGGTTGCTGGTACTTAATTAAGGAACGTCTCCGGATGGAAAACCTCCCACCAACCTTACCCTTCCCTGGCTGATTAGCTTGTGGTTAGAGTCTACACTAAACCTCCGTGGACAGTCTATCAGTTAGGAGTCGTCTAGGTCCTAAGTCTACCCTAACTTAGGTTAGAATTTTCTTTTTCTTTGTTTGTTTGTTTGTTTGTTTTTGTGTGTATTGTGTGATATGGCATTCAACAATTCTTTCCATCCTAATAATAATCCATATGTCACACATACTCCATATTCGGATAATTCCAACCGGTGTTTTACAATATGCACCAACCAAATACGCCGGGTTGGCCTTATCCGAATCAATATGACCCTATACCCCCCATCTAATGATTATAATTTCCAAGATAATTTCAACTCTTCACCGAGTAATTGGGGATTCACGTACCCCGAGTCAAATTCTCAAATTCCTTGTCCACCATATTCACCTTGTCCACCATATTCACCTTGTCCACAATATTCATGTCCCGATTCCGCTTCATACACTCCCTTTTCTGAACCTCCATTTGAAGAAAAATCTGAGTTACTGAGGAGTTTAGAAGCCAATTTACAGAGAGCTGAGCAAACACTTCCTGAATTATTTCCCTCTCCAATTCCACAGTATTTCAAGAGTCTTACTCAGTTCCACCTTTTCATAATGAACAACCATTTATGAGTAATGATTTCTTGTGTGAGTCCACTCTTCCATCACCACACAGTTTTGACTCACAATTTCATCACCAATTCCAAAACAATTCTTCATCTTTTCAACAAAATGATGAACCAATGAATTGTGAAAAGATGCTTGAATTCCTGACTCATGCTCGAAATGATCGTAACCGTGACATAGATTTGATGATCCAAACTCTTCATTCTCATCCTATTTCTAATGTCACTAACCATTCTGTCAAAGAGTCATGTTGTTTTGGAAATCAAGATTCAATTTCAGCACAACCACCTGAACTTGTCCAAACTTCAGATTCCATTGACATTTTGGCAAGTTTTTCATTTCCTAAAATTGAACTTGTCCAAACGTCAAATCCCATTGACATTTTGGCAAGTTTTTCATCTCCTACAAATGAACTTGTCCAAACTTCAGATCCAATTGACATTTTGGCAAGTTTTCCTTTCCCTGAGATTGAACTTGAACATGATTATGATCCTGAACTTTCACCAGATGATTCAACTCTACTTCCTGATTCAATCATGACTTCCATATCCTTACCTGATTTCACTTCATTTCCCAAGTCAGACTTGGATCCAGTACCCATCTGTTGTGAAATTGAATCACCAATATTTTATGATGATCACATTGAACTTGGCCAATTCCATACTTCTGAAAATCTCATTGATAAATTGGCAAGTTCACATTTTTCTGAAATTGAATTACATAAGGAATGTGATCTTGAACTCCAACTTAGTGATTCAATCCTCTTTTCTGATTCGATAATGACTCCGGTATCTCTACCTCACATCAATCTTTTCCCGGAGTCAACCTTGGATCCTTGCCCAATTCACATGAAGTTGAATCACCCATCTTTGAGGATCATATTGAACTTGCCCAATTCTACACTTCTGAAGATACAATTGACAAATTTGCAAGTTCTCATTTTTGTGGAATTGAACTCAATGCGGAATGTGACTTTGACCCTCAAGTTGTGATTTAGTTCAAATACCTGAATCATTAATGACTCCTGTTTGTTACCCAATTTAAGTAACATTTAGAGTCAGTTTTGATTCCCAACCCTCCTGAACTTGAATCACTAATCTTAGATAGTCACATTCCATCATGGGAAACTGAATGTGGACTTGAGTTTCCATTTCTTGACTTGGACCCAATTCCAGAATTCACTTTGACTCCTGAACCTTACTTGATTTCAGTCACTTTCCTGAGTCGGTGTTCCTTTCCGAGTCCAAGTCAACCGTTCTATCATTCCATATTCCATTCTGGGACAAGGTAGTTGATAAATTTAACTCAGAAATTATTTAAAAATTTGGAAATTAGATGGGGAATGTACATAATAATCTTAAATGCACACATCATTTTTGTGGGTCATATTCTTGAAATTTCTGGTGGGTTCCTGAAAACCCAACGACAAGTTGATTGGGCCATGTTCCGTGGACCAATCCGACCACCACCGGAACCACCACCTTAAGGTAATTTTTTTACTAACATAGGATTTACTAACATAGAATTTAGAAAATAAATAAAAAAAAATAAATAAATAGAAATAAAGGAGGGATTTTTATGCTTAAAAGGAGTTCCCACACTTTCCAAATTCAAATTCTTTCTAAATTCCTAGGATTCTCTCTCTTCCCTAGGATTCCATTCACATTCAAAATCCTTTGACCTAGGGTTGTAATTAAATCTTTGACCTAGGGGTAACTTTGAAATCCTATTTTTCTTTCCTTTATAAAAAATCTTCTCCCCAACTCATTCTCCCTCACCCGAGACAATCACTTCAGATCTAGAATTCCTCTTCCACAGCCGACCTCCACCAAATTTTTGATCTCCAGATTATTCCAAACTGCCGCGCCCTACCCTGACCCGCGGCAAATCTGACACTTCAGGCGCGCCAGTAAGCTCCAGATCGACTGATTTTCTTTGCTGGAGACAGAACCAGATCCCTTCTTCCCGAGTCCATCTCTGGTGCTTCTGCACCTGTCTTTCGATTTCCCCCCAAGTTAATCCGGGGGTGGTTTGATCTCTTGTTCCTTGCTCTAATTTCACTGTTAATTATGGCCCCTACTTTATTTGTGGAAAGGGATTTCTCTAAGATTTTGAATGATCAAGAGGGTTATGGGCATATATTTTTAGATCGAATGCATGCGTGGAATTGCTATCCCTTAGTTTATGATAACAATGACAATGAGGCTTATTATTGCCCTAATTTGGTCACCACATTTTACAACTCATTGGACCATGCATCTGTTAATCATAACACACAACAATTCACGGTTCACATGCCATATGGTGACATCTTTGTCACCATTCCACTCATTTCTGAAATCACCGATATCCCCATTCATCCCCATTATACTGACCCTTTGCCACTGGTTGATTACATGCCCATCATGGGGGTCCGCTGCACAGAGCAGGACCGTGGGCTCAAAGCCCAATCCACGTTTAGAAATGTACATTGCATTGGACGTTGGCTCCAACGCAATATTTTTGGACTTGATCATACCACGACTTTCAACAGGCCTGTGTTACAAATCATTCATGATTTAATGACTCATAGACACACGGTTTGTTTGAATAGGGCCATTTTCAATGCCATACTTGATAATTTCTCCCGCACTCGGGGTGCAAAATATTCTCATCCAGTCTTGATTACACGTTTGTGTAGAAACTTCCTACCAGACGTTGTATTTGACTCATTGACCGAGTGTATGTTGTAGCTGAGAAAGCCACCAGTGCATACACTGGTTGCTTACATGCCCTCTGGATACCTCGTACCCATCCTGAGGACATTCCTGTGGAGTCCTCTTCGGAGGAGAGCTTAGAGGAGGAAGATGAGCCCCAATTTTGGAGACAGGACCCCCCACGTGATACACATGCCTTCATGTCCTCCATCTGGAAGGGCATGAAGAAGATTTTTAGGGGTCAAGTGAGGCTGAGGAAGAAGATGGAGGAACAATCATCCAGGTTAGAGGAGCAATCCTCTAGGTTAGAGGGCATTGAGGTGAGGTTGAGGAGGACACAGTCGGCAGGACCCAGTACTACTGCGGGTCCAAAGAGGAGGAGGGAGTGACTTTTTACCTTACCTATTTCATGCATCATTTTTATCTTGCATACATTGAGGACAATGCATGAGATAGGTATGGGGGGGTATGTACTAACATAGGACTTTTTATTTTCTTTATAGGATTTTTTCATTTTTAGGTCTTCCATTTTATTTTTAGATTTTATTTTTTTTTAGATTTTCCCCTTTCTTTTTAGATTTTACCTTTTCTTTTAGAAAAATTAAAAATAAAAAATAAAAAAAATAAAAAAAATAAAAAATATAAAAATAAAAACTTTTTGAAATAAGAGACAAAGTTTTGATCTATTTTTAAGAAAATTAAGATGTATCTTAGGAATTAAGGAAGCCTTAATTATGACATCTTAAACCTAGTTGAAATAATAGATCTTGTTTTAGATTATAGGCTAAGTAAGTAAAATTGAGGAGATATTTTTATCTTGAATTTTTACCTTAGATAAATATGCACTTTACACTTACACATTTCTTGGGATGGAGACAAAGACCAAAAATGCCATATATATATAAAAAAAATTATAAATAAAACATCACCTATTAAGCTGGACAATCGTGCCTCAAGAAGCATGATTATTCACGCCTAACGGTGGTAAAGAAAATAAATAATCCCCCTTAGTTATGTGGCCTTTTTTACTCGAGACCTTAAACCCGAGGGATGTTTTCTCATCTGGTGCCCTAAGACCGTCTGGTTTGGGAGTCATCGGTTAAAGGCTCGCTACAAGGGTAAACTAGAAAGCCTAGACTAAGGGAAGAATAAAAAAAAAAAAATATATATATATATATAGATAAATAAATGGCTTGATGGTTGGAGTTGAAATCCCAGAAATCTTCACGAGCACGGTGTGCATATTATCTAGGTTTTATGAAAGATAAAATATTCAATCTAATTTTAAATTCTTACCTTAATTAAGACAAGATCTTGCATAGAGACTAAGTTTAAGGAAGAATGATTATAGGTGGACTTATGACCTAGGATCACTTATATTTTTGCAAAAATAGTTCGAAAACTTGTCTCTCTTTCAAAATGTGTTTCAAAATACTAACATTTGTCTTCTTTCTTTATGGATTTTGTGGGTGTAATCCGCTGAAAACCCTCAGGAGACAACACTCCTCCTCTAGGGTAACCTAGAGGTTTAACGGCTTGTTGCACATGCTCAGTGCAATCGCGTCACCTGCGAAAGTGGTGTAATAAAATTGGTAGTTTAGATTTTTTTTTTTTTTTTTGCTCGGGACGAGCAAAAGAATAAGTGTGGGGGTGTGATTGTAACTCAATATTGCATATTTTACCTCATAATTCCTATGCATTTAGTTAATAAAATTATGATTTTTACTCATCTTCTCTACATATTTGCAGGTACACACTCTAAAGGAGAGAAAGCCATTAATTACTTTAATTAGCACTAATTAAAGTGATTAAATCCAAGATCAAGTTAAAGCCCAGAATCCAGAGAGATCCGCGCAACAACCCAAGGTTCTAGAAGGCCACGTGGCTAACAACCTCGTAACAACTTCACACCAGAAATCTGTTAGCCAACGGCTTCAGTTGTGCCGCGCCCATGCCGCGCCCCGCGGCAATCCTGAGTCTGTTGGAGCCCGGATTTTGCGCCAACAGAATATCTTCTAGATCCTTCACCTGGGGCTATAAATATGTGACCTTGGACCTGCGAGTAAAGACTGAACAGAGAAGAGAGGAAAAATCATTAGTTGTTGTAATTTTGTTTAGTTTTTCTCTAGGTTTAGTTCTTTAGATCCCTCTTCTTCTTCCCTAGAATTCATTGTAAAAGAGAGTGATTGTGAGAGAGAGAGCTTGTGTAATCAAGGTGACACTTGAAGCAACAAGGATTGATCCATTCTCCTTCCTCTACTTGAGCTTGGTTCTAGTTTATGTGCTTTCTTTAATTGCTTTCTTTATTGCTTTCTTTAATTCCTTGCAAATTTACTTCATGCTTTGTTTTACTTCTCTAATGGCTTTTAGCTAATTCCTTCTCCATGTACTAGCTAACCACTAGCCTTGCCATCTTCACTAACTCATGGGTGATTGCTTTATTTCATCTTGCAAGTTGTATGGTCTTCTCTTCTCCGATGGGTTAAACCACCCATTCTTCAAATGAGAAAGTAATTAGATCAACACGCGAGACGAATCCACGCCGATGGAGTGACAACATGAGGCAAGCGTTCACTATCACGGAGTTTAGTAAGTATTGGTAAGGTAGTAAGGTAAGCTAGTCATGGAATGCTTCTTCTTTAAGTTTCCTTTTCTTTTCTTGTGAATACCAAATCTCACTCTTGATTTCTTTTCTAACTTTTCCACCATGAACATATCCATCCATTCTTTAGTTTCTTTTTCATTTGATTCTTTATTCTTATTAGCATAGAAGAATCTTCGTTTACATTTCTTCACTACGATTCGTAACGCTTCCATCGCTAGCTCTCCCTGAGAATCGACTCGGTATAGCTCTATGCTATAACGGAGATTGGAAAGGGTACATCAATCTTTAAATACATTTGTGGAGTAATCAAAAGCACTTGAGGTTGTTTCTAAACCTTCTCATTTTACATAATATTTGTGCTAAAATTCCACACAACTTTTTCCCGATCAATTAGATTTGATCTCATCTGGAGATTTGATTGGTCAAAGGTTGACCATAGCAGACCCGCAGCGGCGCTGCTCGCTTTGAACTCACAGCGGAGCTGGAGGCAGTATCTGGTGAAGTCAGAGGAAGGCTTCTTCGGCGGAGCTAGATGTCATCTGTTGTGAAGCTACCGCATACCCTTTAGTTTTCCATATAATTTACGAAGGGGAAAACTTACAATAAAAAGAGTTGAGGAGCTAAATTACAAGTATTCTTAAAAAGATTACAAGTAGATCTCCTCAAAGATTCTGAAGAAGTATGCCGATAGGAGTCTGGTCAGCGCGCGACCACTTTGTCCCTTTGACGATGCGAGCGATGAGATTCCCTTCTCGCCTGGTTCGGGGAATCAGAGAACAGAAGGTTAGTAGAACCCTCTTGCTACTTCTCAAAACCGCCTTCAATTTAGGAATTCCTTCTCGCCTGCTTCCGGAGATTCCTTGAGAAGAAGGTACTAGGGTATCAGTACCCTAAATAGAAAAGCAATTCTCTAAAAGTCTCTGAATTCAAGAGCGCACGGTGCGTCGTGAAGAAGCCTCTGCTTGTGGAGTCCTCTTGTGCGTGTCGTCTCAGAAAAGCTCTCTCTCCTTGTGCCCCTGGTGGGCTATTTATAGGGAGAGCAAGGGTATAATCGTCCCTTGAAGATATGGAAACAGATTGAATCAAATCTGTTTGAATCTGGAAAGTAGCCTTGCTGCGAGGCTAAGATCAGCTTCTGCGAAGCTAGAAATGGCAGGTCGGTTGATCTTCTTGATCTGTTTTGATCCTTTCCATATTGCTAGAGGATTTCCCCTGATCTCTTTACTCGTTTTAAGAGAGTCAAGAGATTGTGGCAATCAACTGCCGAATTTGATCTCCGATTTTATCTTAATTGGATTTGATCTAATTAGATCTGATCTGGTCTAGAGATTTAATTGGTCAAAGGTTTGACCATAGCAGACCAATAGTGGCGCTGCCCGCCTTGAACTTACAGCAGAGCTGGAGGCAGTTTTTGGCGAAGTCTGAAAGAAACTCTTCGGCGGAGCTAGAAGTTGTCTGTGGCGAGGCTAGCATATACCCTTTCTGCACAGTTGTGTATGGCTTCAGGGCGGAGCTGGCTTCCTCTGGCGAAGCTATGAGTTAGCTTCCTGGCAAGGCTTTGAATAGCTTCAAGGCGAAGTCGGGTGATCCTAGCCTCTCAAGCGAGGTTATCCCTTTGGGCTCATATGATGCTAAGTGCTAACATCTTTAGACCTGCTGAGGTCAGTTTAGAAACAATCCGGGTTCACTGTCTGCTTGCTGGATCAGTGGAGTCCAAGTTACTTCCTTGTCCCTCGGAGATGGGTGAAAACTGGTCTTCAGCTCGTCTGTCACTTGTCTTTTGTAAATGTCAATAAGTTTAGACATTGTTCGGACCAATAAGAATCTTGTCTTTTTAAGTGTCAACAAGACCCCCTTCAAAGTTTTCAAAAGTCTGCGATGGCTCAGACTTTGAAATACTTTGAACTGCTTTGATTGGTGGTGTGTGGAGTATGAACGTCGCCATGATGGTTGAGTTCAGCTTCGCTTTGAATCCTGCTTTGGGATGTAGATTCGCCGAGGAATCATGTAGATTCGCGTCTGGGTAGCTTCGCGTCTAGGTAGGTTCGCTCTGGAACATCTGTTGCTTTCCCAAGGCCAACTGCCGTGGACCAGTTACGAGAAGGATTACTTCTTCTCTCGCACTGATCGAGGGAGATATTCTCCCCTTGTGCATTTCCGAGGGAGGATATTCCCTTTCTTCAAGGCGCCATGAGTGCCTTTATGAGGGAGACGTTTCTTCCTTTGCACGGTTCCAAGGGAAACCGTCCCTTTTCTCAAGGCGCAATAAATGCCTTAAATGCGCTCGTGCTTCCATGCTTGAGGCGGCAGCGCTCAGGCCATGGGGCCTATAAATAGGACACTTGAGGTCCTCTGAAGAGAAATGATCTGCTCTTCTCCTCTTCTCTTGGTTGAGAGAGATACTCAGATCTCTGAAGTAGTGGGAATGCCCACTCTGGTCATTATCTAGCCAAGGACCGGTAAGTCTTGATCATCCAGAGACTTTACCAATAAACTTTTAGGGAGTTCATCTCCCTTAACTTAGCTTTAGCTTTAATCAGCTACTTCAGGGATTAATTTCTCTTGTTCTCCACTTAACTGATCTGCAGAGAAAGATTTCAGCATAGCTTCCCAGCGAAGCTATCATTTTGACTTGATCAAAGAAAGATCACTGCATGCGTGTTAAGTCCGCTACACAGGCAAGAATTGGGACTTAGTCTCTTCAAAGTTGAGCCAGTCTTGCCATATAGGTGGGACTAAGACTGCGTGCGACAGGATCAGTCTGACTCAGCCATATAGGTGAGGCTAGGACTTAGCGTTTGCTGAGCTAGCCCATCATTGCTGTGCAAGCGAGGCTTATCCTCTGCTTTAACTGAAATCGGATTGCTTCGCCTCAAAGAATTTGACTTAGCGTTTTTGCAGCTTCTCCGGTGTTTAACTGCTAACTTGTTTCAGTTTGCATTGCAGTGAGCTATGTTCGCCAATCTTGTGACTTAATGAAAGAAACCAGGAAATTTCCTCTTGCTTTTCCAGTTGAGACTTTACCCTTAAGCAGGAGGAACAAACTGGGGCAGCCGATGTGTGTCCCAGAGGCTGTTGGCAGTCGCTTATCCGAGATGATCCACTTCGAGGCGAGGCTAGTAGCCGCTTATCCGAGATGATCCACTTCGGGAAAGCGGACGTCACCTGTAAGGTCGCGGATCTTCCCATTGCCAATTTTCATCAAAGAAGATCCAACCTGCTGGTGGCGATCAGTCCTTTGCCAATTTCAATTGCGGAAGGTTCAACTTCCTGGTGGCACAATCTGTCCCGGTGGTACCTTCTATCATTATGTGAAGGATTACGGCCTTGTGCAGGAGGAAGACCTTTCGTGTCCAGTTGGTTTCGCTTAGAAGTAGATAAGACCACTTGTATGCCTCTTGAGCAAATGATTCTGTTGTATGAAACACAACCTTGATGTAGTGTCAATATACCTTTCTTTTTAAATCAATGAAAGTTCATTTTCTGCTCATTTGATTTTTGCTTTGCCTTCATCTTGAATTCGGCTAGCAGAGCTAAACTTCATGCGGGGTTAAAGATAGGACCCTTTTTGAATCCAGAATAAGCTTTCAACGAAGCTAGCATATCTGCGAAATTCGGCCTATGCCTTCAGCGAAGCTAAGGCAATCCTTCTGGCGAAGTCATTGATGTATTGTGCGAAGTCCGCATTTTAACTCGTGGCGAAGTTAGCCCTTAGTGGGGCTAAATCAGCGCTTCTCGGGAAGGCAATTTAGGCGCCGTTTCAAATTAATTCGAAACGACAGCCTGTACTCTTTTCGAGGCGTCGTTTCAGGCGATCATCGACCTATAAAAGCCTGGTCGGGCTGAGAGAGAAAATCATCATTTCTCTTTGAATTTTTCAGAGTACTTGACTCTTTTCTTCTTTCTTTCCTCCTTATTCAAGAGTTTAAGAATTTCCGTAGTTCTTCAATGGCGCCCAAGAGACGAGCGGGGAAAGAAGTGGCAACTTCTGTAGCGGAAGGTCCTTCTCCTCCTCCGGTCATCGAACGACCAATTGTCGGTAAGGGACTTCCCATTTTGATTAGAGACTGCCATCTCTCTTTTAAAGCCGATGTTTGGCTATCTTTGAATGAATCCATAATGATCGAGCATGATCTGTTATTGTTAGGGAATCCATTTCCCTGCATTTCCCTTATTTTCTCGAACGGGAATTCTAGAACTGAAGAGTTCTTCTTTAAGCTTCTAGGCGAAGCTATCCCTTAGACTGTCTTCATCCTGTTGAACAAACAGGATAAGGATCTGTCCCTTCAATCATGGCCGCAAAGGATTAATAATAATGTTTGACCATAATGCCCTTTTGACGAAGTTAGTCCTCAGGGCTGTGCCACCTTCTGCTTAAGCTTTTCAAAGCGAAGCTAACACTTGGACATTTTCTGCAAAATGCGGACTTGACTGTAACTACGAAGCTGTCACCTTGTTAGCTTTGTTCAAAGAGCGAGGCTATGCCTTGGTGAAACTTGTGTCTTTGTGTTCGCTTGGCTGATGAACTAATCATGATTCTTCTTTGCTTCTGCAGTGCACTACACTCATGGTCCTTCGAACAATCTATTTGGGATGACCAGTGGATTGGACGGCAATATCAGCCTGCAATTCTAAGGGCAGACTTCTCTGTTTAGTGAGCGGAGCTCTCTCGTTCAAGACACGCTTATTTATGGTGGTGATCAATACACCACGAGGAGTATTTTGACTACGGCTCCCCTTGAAGATATTGACCGTCGTACTTATATGAAGCCCGACTTCATGTTCGGGGATGCCGCACCAGATCCTGATCACCAACTACTGGCAGGGGAAGGGCAGTGGATTTTCCAGTTGGATGGTGAGAAGTTCTACCTTCCGTCCAACAAGCGTCATTTTTCTTTGTCTTCCTTCCAGTGCGCGACGCAGGCTCGGAAGATGTCGTGGGAAGTGAGCCGGAGTACTGACTCTGTTCACATAGGAAAATTGATGCTTCAGTCTCCTGGTTATGCAAGAGCGGGGCCTCCTCGTTGCATAATGGGTCTACATCCTGGGAATGTGTCGCGAGAGATCCCAGTGGGAGAAAATCCTGCAGTGGCGCTGACCTTTGGCAACCAATTCTGCAAGGTCAATGGGAACTACCCAGCCACTGACTTTAGGACTCTAGGCTGGATTCACCCTCCGAAGGCATGGTGGAGGGATTTAACTACATATATCCTCGCTCATTTCGAGGAGGATTTGGAGAGGCTGAACCTCCATGAGGTCGTCCGGGCGACCTGTTGATCGGGGCGGAACTAGCACTCAAAAAAAGTGTTTGTTTATGAAATCGATGAAAAGCTCGTATGTGCTAATGTACCCTCGATACTTCCGTTATAGCATTGGCTCAACGGGTCGTATCCACAGGGAAGGGAGGCGATAGCAGCATTGACAGTTTCTATTCACGTTGTATGTTAACAATTCTTCTTTGTTGAAAGAATGAAAAAGAAAGTGAAAAGAAAAGGAAAAGGAAATCCAAAATGTGGTAGGTGAGGAGAGCGATGAAAACGGCGATGTAAAAACAAAATAGAAAGTGGTTTTGAAAACAAATAGAAAAGAAAATGGAAACAAGGATGAACTAAGAAGGCGGTGGAAACATAGATAGAAAAATGATAAAAGAGTTTTGAAAATGATTTCTAAAACAATAGAAAAGAAAACTCATGGCTACTAACTACTAAATGCTCCCCTAACCATGCTAACCTCTTCATGATAGTTGCCTCACATTTTGATCCTTGGCCATCATTAATCCTTGGCTTCAAGAGACGATACAAAGCATGGCACATGGATGGTTCATCACATTCAAACATGCATCAAGATCAAGCTAACACGAGCATCACTCATTACACTACTAAAAAGAAAGCATGAAAATAAAAGAGAGTTAGCTTGGTTAGCAAGTTAGCAAGTTAGATGTTAGAACCCATCATCATTGGCCATCAATGGCTCTTGCAAGAACAAGGCCTTAATAGAGGCTACCCGATTCATGTGGATTATCAAGTAAGTGGTTAGATGGTTAGTGGTTAGTAGTTAGATTGCCATGAGAATAAAAGTTAGCAAGAAATCATGTAGAAGATGAAGGAGATTACAATGGAAGAGAAAGGAGGCACCTTTACATAGACTGTCACTATCTATTACATCAATCCCTCTCTCTCTCTCTCTATGAATCACTCAGCTCTACTACAATGATCTAAAAAGAAATGAAAATACAAGAGAAATGAAGAGAACCTACCTACACTACTCCTAAAATCTGCGCCTACTCCTAAAAATGAAGACTGCTTGCGTTTTGGCCAAAGGCAGGGCTATTTATAGGCATAGGAAGCATCCAGAAGACGAGACGGGGCCACGTGTCAAAAATCGACGCGTGGCTCCACTCCTTTGCCGCGGAAATGCGGCTATTGCCGCGTTTTCGAGGCAATACCAGGGAGGTGGGTCCCTGGATTTCGTCAGGGGCTCCCTCTGGCTTCGAGAATGTTCAGGGTATATTTTGTTTCTGGTAATTTCGCCCGAATATTCGTCTGACATGCGCAGGAGTCTAGGTTCAATGAATCTTCTAGATAATCCTTTGCTTGGCCTCCAAGTAATGCGGGATTAATTACCATAAAAGAGGTTTAATTAAGCTCTTATTACTCCTTTGCCCTTGAACTTTGGATCTACCTGCAATAAAGACCAAAACACGGTTTAGACCGACAAGTTATTCATAAATCGGTGGGAAATGCGATATAATAATGCATAATCGTAGACTAATCACACCCCCACACTTATCTTTTGCTCGTCCCGAGCAAAACAAGAAAAGAAAACTATACTACAAATGTTATTACACCACTTTCGCAGGTGACGCGATTGCACTGAGCGTGTGCAACAAGCCGTTAAATCTCTAGGTTACCTTAGAAGAGGAGCGTTGTCTCCTGAGGGTTTTCAGCGGATTGCACCCACAAAATCTATAAAGAAAGAAGACAAATGTTAGTATTTTGAAAACACATTTTGAAAGAGAGACAAGTTTTCAAAATATTTTTTCAAAAATATAAGTGATCTAAGGTCATAAGTCCACCAAAAAATCATTCTTCCTTAAACTTAGTCTCTATGCAAGAACTTATTTTCAATTAAGGTAAGAATTCAAAATTGGATTGAATATTTTATCTCTCATAAAAACCTAAATAATATGCACATTGTGATAGTGAAGTTTTCTGGGATTTCAACTCTAACCATCTAGCCATTTATTTATATATATATTCTTTCTTTTTTTTTTCTTCCCTTAGTTTTCTTAGGCTTTCTAGTTCACCCATGTAGCGAGCCTATGACGATGACTCCCAAACCAGACGGTTTTAGGGCACCAGATAAGAAAACATCCCTCGGGTTTAAGGACTCAAGTAAACAAGGCCACAAAACTAAGGGGGATTTATTTGTTTCTTTTGATCACCGTTAGGCGTGAATAATCATGCTTCTTGAGGCATAATTATCCAGCTTAATAAGTGACCATATATATATTTTTCTTTTCATTCATTTATTTATTTATTTATTTTTCTGACATTTTAGGTCTTTGTTTCCATCCCAAAAATGTGTAAGTGTGAAGTGCATACTATCTAAGGCAGAAAATTCAAGATAAAATTATCTCCCCAATTTCTTACTTAGCTTATAATTTTAAATAAGATCCATTATTTCAACTAGGTTAAGATGTCATAATTAAGGCTTTCTTAATTTCTAAGATCATCTTAATTTTCTTAAAAATAGACCAAAACTTTATCTCTTATTTCAAAAAGTTTTTAAAGACAGAGAAAAATTCCTATACAAAAGGGAAGAATTCTAAAAGTATCCTAAAAGAAGTATAAAAGAAAGAAAATCTAAAAACTCTATGTTAGTAAACCCTCCCCCACACTTATCTCATGCATTGTCCTCAATGCATCGTGATGTATGTATGCATGAAACAAATAAAGAGGGAAGGAAAAATCACCTCAAGGTGGTGGTTCCGGTGGTGGTCTGATTGGTCCACGAAAGGCGGCCCAATCATTCTTGCGTGGAGTCCGGAGGAACCCACCAGAAACCTCCATGATACAACCCACTAGAAAGATGTATATATTCATGATTTTTATTAGGAATTTTACCCCATCTAATTTCCAAATTTTCAAAATAATTTCGGAGTCAAATTTTTCAAAACCCTTATCCCAGAATAGAATGATTGATTTGGACTCAGGAAATATAGGAACTAATATCGACTCAGAAAAATGACTCAAGTCAAGTAAAGGTTCGGGAGTCGAGATCGGTTCAGGAAGTGGGTCCAAATCAAGAAAATGAAGCTCAAGTCCACAATTATTTCCCCATGATGGAATGTGACTATCTATGATTGGTGATTCAAGTTCAGGAATAACAGGTATGGGAATCAAAACTGACTCTAAAATGTTGCTCAAATTGGGTAACAAAACAGGAGTCAATAATGATTCAGGAATTTGAACTGAATCACAGATTTGAGGATCAAAGTCATATTCCTCCTTTTTCAATTCCATAAAAATGAGAACTTGCTAATTTATCAATGAGACTTTCAAAAGTATGGAATTGGTCAAGTTCAATATGATCATCATAAGAGATTGGTGATTCAATTTCACAATAGATTGGTACAGGATCCAATACTGACTCGGGAAAAGGATTGAAATCAGGTGAAGATACTGGAGTCATAATTGAATCAGGAAGTAGAATTGAATCACTAATTTGAGGTTCATGATCATATTCATGCTCAAGTTCAATTTCAGGAAAATGATATCTTGCTAAAATGTCAATGGGATTTGAAGTGTGGACAAGTTCAGGTGGATGTGCTGAAATTGAATCTTGATGTTCAAAATGACAAGAGTCCTGGGTCAGATCAATAGAGTTTGGCATAGCTGAATTAGTCAAAGGTTGATAAGATAGAGTTTCCTCATTCCTATACATGCTAACCAATTGACTCAATTGTGTTTCCACCCTATTGACAGACTCAGCAGATGATTTTTGGAATTGTAATATAGACTCCTGCAAGATTTCTATACTTGTATCTAGATATGATGTATCTCCAAGTGGTTGCTCTAGAATGGGAGTATAAGAATCTTGATTTTGAAATTTTTGTGAAGAATGTGAGTCAAAAGTGTGTTGAGACTGAAACTTGGACTCATACAAGAGTTCCTTACTCATTTTCAAGACAGATGGTTGTTCATTATGAGGAGATGGAACTGAGTAAGACTCTTGAATATGTTTTAGAGAGGCCAATGTTTTGTGAAGTTGTTGCTCGGCCTCTTGTAGATTGGCTTCTACTCTCTTTTCGAACTCAGATTTTTCTTCAATGGGAGGTTCAGAAAAAAGAGTATAGGAAGCGAAATCGGGGAATGAATATTGTGGATAAGGTGAATATGATGGACAAGGTGGACAAGGAGGTTGAAAATTAAACTCGGGGGAAGTGAATCCCCATTGACTCTGTGACGAGTTGAAATTATTTTGAAAATTATAGTCATAAGAATGTGGGTATGGGTTGTATTGATTCGGATAAGGCCAACCCAGTGTATGCGGTTGATGCATATTGTAAAACGCCGGGTTAGAATTATTCGAAACAAATGGAGTTGGTGTGAAATATGGATTCATATTCGGATTGAAAGAATTGTTATTATTGAATGCCATTTCACAAACAATCACAAACAAAAAAAATCAAACAACAAACAAAAAGAAAAGAAAAATCAAAACCAAGCCAATAGGAGGGTTGACCTAGACCTAGATGTCCCTAGGGGCCAACTTCTATTCAAATTTTATTAGGGCTTGGGTTGTGTGAGTGGGGAGATGATTTTTGGGCGAAGGAAGGGTGATGAAATCCCCACCTTATCTTGTTTGGAGTTTGCCCTTAAGTTCAATTCGTGCAAGTGTGCAATATAGACAAGAATATAACACAAAGCGATAAATCACCCACGTGTTTGTCCTATGCTATATGCAATGCCATATGTACATCTCCATCCAGATCACAACAACAGAACAAAATACAGTATATTGGAATTGAATTGACACGTGCCTAAATGCAAATGTTTAAACTGTTTTAAACGCGTCCAAATACCGTATTTTAATTCTTTATTTTATTATGGTGTGTAGGCAATCAAAGCAGAAAAAATAGCAGCACAAATATACTAGCTATTACAATCAACACATCCCAGCACAACAAGATTTACAATCATCACAAAATGGCCGCGTTTTCGCGGCAAATGTCGCGTTTGCGCGGCAGTTCTTCAAAATCTGGGGCCCTGCTTTCAGGAGCAGGGAGATGCAAAGCTAGTTTATGTACTGCAATATTAAGCACCTGTAAAGAATGTCCTGCACACCAAAACAGAGAGACAATGTTAACAAAAACGTGAAAACAAAACCATTCCCTTCCCCGGCAACGGCGCCAAAAATTTGATCGGGGCGGAACTAGCACTCAAAAAAAGTGTTTGTTTATGAAATTGATGAAAAGCTCGTATGTGCTAATGTACCCTTGATACTTCTGTTATAGCATTGGCTCAACGGGTCGTATCCACAGGGAAGGGAGGCGATAGCAGCATTGACAGTTTCTATTCACGTTGTATGTTAACAATTCTTCTTTGTTGAAAGAATGAAAAAGAAAGTGAAAAGAAAAGGAAAAGGAAATCCAGAATGTGGTAGGTGAGGAGAGCGATGAAAACGGCGATGTAAAAACAAAATAGAAAGTGGTTTGGAAAACAAATAGAAAAGAAAATGGAAACAAGGATGAACTAAGAAGGCGGTGGAAACATAGATAGAAAAATGAGAAAAGAGTTTTGAAAATGATTTCTAAAATAAGAGAAAAGAAAACTCATGGCTACTAACTACTAAATGCTCTACTAACCATGCTAACCTCTTCATGATAGTTGCCTCACATTTTGATCCTCGGCCATCATTAATCCTTGGCTTCAAGAGACGATACAAAGCATGGCACATGGATGGTTCATCACATTCAAACATGCATCAAGATCAACCTAACACGAGCATCACTCATTACACTACTAAAAAGAAAGCATGAAAATAAAAGAGAGTTAGCCGGGTTAGCAAGTTAGATGTTAGAACCCATCATCATTGGCCATCAATGGCTCTTGCAAGAACAAGGCCTTAATAGAGGCTACCCGATTCATGTGGATTATCAAGTAAGTGGTTAGATGGTTAGTGGTTAGTAGTTAGATTGCCATGAGAATAAAAGTTAGCAAGAAATCATGTAGAAGATGAAGCAGATTACAATGGAAGAGAAAGGAGGCACCTTTACATAGACTGTCACTATCTATTACATCAATCCCTCTCTATCTCTCTCTCTATGAATCACTCAGCCCTACTACAATGATCTAAAAAGAAATGAAAATACAAGAGAAATGAAGAGCACCTACCTACACTACTTCTAAAATCTGCACCTACTCCTAAAAACGAAGACTGCTTGCGTTTTGGCCAAAGGCAGGGCTATTTATAGGCATAAGAAGCATCCAGAAGACGAGACGGGGCCAGGCGTCGAAAATCGACGCGTGGTTCCACTCCTTTGCCGCGAAAACGCGGCTATTGCCGCATTTTCGCGGCAATACCAGGGAGGTGGGTCCCTGGATTTCGTCAGGGGCTCCCTCTGGCTTCGAGAATGTTCAGGGTATATTCTGTTTCTGGTAATTTCGCCCGAATATTCGTCTGACATGCGCAGGAGTCTAGGTTCAATGAATCTTACAGATAATCCTTTGCTTGGCCTCCAAGTAATGCAGGATTAATTACCATAAAAGATGTTTAATTAAGCTCTTATTACTCCTTTGCCCTTGAACTTTGGATCTACCTGCAATAAAGACCAAAACACGGTTTAGACCGACAATTTATTCATAAATTTGTGGGAAATGCGATATAATAATGCATAATCGTAGACTAATCACCTGTTACGGTATTGAGATCAACTGGCGTGCTTCTACGCCATCTTTGAATTGTATTGCCCAGCTTCAGGGACTTTCGTCACCCCTATTGGCGAATTGGGTATGGCCTTGCATGAAATGTGGGAAGTCTCTGCTCTGCCTTTTAGATCTCTTTCATATGAAGAATACTTCCCGTGCGAGGCAGAATTGGTACTTCTGGAGAAGCAGGAGCCCACTTTGTTTGAGACCTACAGGGAGTTAATGTGCCACTTGTACATTTGCTCCAGTATGCATGGGGGCAGCAAGGGAACCTCCTGTAGCTTGAAGAGCTGGGGAGATTATTTGTTCTCAGATATGGAGAACACTCCTGAAGCGGCTCACTGTGGAGTTGCTGATGAAGACATCTTTAACCGGATGCAAAAGCACTTCCAAGGAGATCTAGTTATGAAGGAAGACGATGGTCCTTATGAGAAGGGTGATGTCCTTCGGAGTTTCCATCATCAGGCTCGCCGGCCGATGTCCCGGAAGGCACTATTGGCTGGTTTCTTAACAGTCTGGCTAAAGAGGTGCGTGGTACCGTCTTCTTCGGGTGACGTCATTCATCCGAATGTTTTGCTGCCCGCTGTTCGTTTGGTTCATGGTCGTCCTCTGGGTCTTCTTCCGGCCATGGTGTGCTGCATCCAGAGAGGCCTTCGTGCATTAACAGAGGCTTTTTGCAGGCCACCAGCAACGAAGCGTGGGAAGGGGGCCACTTCGCCTCGCGACAGTCCTAATCCCAGGATAGGTCTGCCATACACTTATTTAATGGCGTGGTTCGCCCTGCACTGTCCCTCTTTGATTGAAGCTGGAGAGGACCCCCCGCAAGGTGTTCGAATGGCGCTTCTCCACCGATTCGAAGGATGCTCGTGGCAGAAAACTTACGTGGCTGAGGCTCGTAAATTAGTACGTCGCTATGACGTCTATAGTCTCTTCTGCTGTTTTCCCCGTATTCGGGGTGCAGGCTATGAGGAAGAGTTCAAAGATGCGGGGGAGGGGCAGTCGTCCCTGAGTCGGGGAGTTTTTGAGTGGCTGGTCAGCATCCGGCCTTCACATCTATTATACCGGAGCGGGGACACCTGCTACTTGGAGCCCTATGTTCCAAGTCGGTTTGCTTGGCAGTTTGGATATGATCAACTGTATGTGGCCAACCCAAATCTCCATCTGGCTTTCATGGGGAGTCTCATTGATGGAGCCCGTGCCTGGCGATTCTTCATTGCAGGCTGTACTGGGACGCGGCTGCGTACGCCGTTGAGGACTCCCAATCTTCTAATGACCCTGTGCTTCTGCCAGTGGTATGCAACTTCCAACTCCACAACCCTTGGATTCAAGGCTAACAGCTCTGGTGTGAACTTAATTTCTCAGCGGCTGAAGCGAAAGGTCTCTAAGAAAAGGGAAGGTAAGAGGGTTTGCGTCCCAGGCATGGAGGAATTCGTTGCTGTGGATGACAGCGAAGCCTCGGATGCAGAAAGTCCTCGCTTTGAAGCAGAGACAGGTGCCGGGACTCCTGCAGCTGGTTCTGGCGTGATGGGGATAGTTCCCCCAAGACATGTAGAAGAAGTGGAGGAGGAAGGTTCTGATGCCCCTCTCAAGCGCGGACGGACAGGTGGATCTCGTAGGAAGCGGTTGGTGAAGAAGCCCCATCACCAAGCTCCTACAATTGTCGTAGAGGGTGAACCCTCTACAGCGTTTCCTCCTGCTGCCCCATTAGTAGTTGAACCGTCGGTTGCTGAACCGACTACTGGCGAAGTTGCTCCGGACTTAGGTAAGATCAGCTTCTTCTTTGTAATATATCTTCTATGTGTTTCGGACCGCTTATTATCTGCTTCGTGATGTAGGAGCTGAGGCGGTGACGAGCCCGAGAGCTGAGGCCGTCGGAGAACAAAAGGAACATTATGATCCTCTGTTCGCTTACAACGAGGGTGATGAGGTCGGCTATTTTGCCGTCCCGGAGGAATCCGGAGGTGATGCAGCTGATGTTGGTCCTTCGAGCGCTGGGACTTTCAAGGGAAGTCCTGTAGCGTCAAGCTCTTTTGGGTGGTCCACGGAAGATTCGGCAAGCGAAAGCGGGCCGGCCATTCGTGTTGACTCCGCAAAGGACTTTCCAATGGAGCCCGTAGAAACTGATGCGGCTGCCAAGATGTTTGAGGCGACATCATCCTTTGGTATTGTTCCGACCTTTTTGGCTTTTACTATTTATATTGTGTCTTGTCTAAACACAATTTTGTTGCAGATGTTCCGCCTCGGGGTGCATCAACTTCAAGGGAACCAGATGATCTTCCCGAGGGGTCAAGGGGTGACATGAGCACTTCGACCGCGGCGGATGCTGCCGTGTTGGACGCGCTGTATGGTGACCTGCCCCCAAATCGGCTTGAGCTAGCCGAAGGAACAGAGGTTGAAGGGGTGGTAGTCTCGGGGGGTGTCCTCACTCCCAACTATATCAACGAGTGAGGCGCCGTCAGTTGTGCCAGGTGCGAAGCTGAGAGTGATTACAAGCCCTACTTCCCCAACCCTGGTGGTTGAGCCTGCTGTTCAGGAGATGGTCACTAGTCCTACCTCAGCGGTGGCTAGTGTACTGGTTTCAATGAAGACTCCACCGAGATCACCGATGGCCTGTCATGCTGCTGCAGCCAGTGTTCCCGCCGTTCCTTCCACAGTAGTGTCAACCAGGCTGGTAGATTTTTCTGAGGCTGTCCGTCTACCAGAAGTGGCCGAGGTTGAAAATGATTTTATAGGTGACATAGTCGATAGCTTTTATAAAGGCTTGAAGCGATCCATCGATCTGGTCTTGAAAGGCTCGACTATGCCATTTTCTATATTAAAGGTGGTCCTTTCTCGCAGTATTGAAAGTATTCAAGACTTTGGAGGGGATAACCAGGCCGCTGCATTAGAGCTTCTGGTAGACCAATTTGAGAAGGACGTAGAGGAATGGCGCCGTCTTAGCCGCTCAGACCTGGAGTCTTCGGTTAATGAGCATCTTGCGCATCTTGTCGCTCAAATGCATGAAGCCCGTCTTGCTGCTCAGGAAGCTGCTAAGGCTATTTCTTCGGACTTGAAATCCTTGGAGACAAGGAGGATAGAGCTCGGGGACGCTATCGATGCTTCTAGCAGTGCTGTTCTTAACGCTGAAGATAAAATTGAAAAGGCTAAGGAAATGATCAGGAAGGCAAATCTTCTCTTATTCAAGGCTGAACCTGTACGTCTTGAAGAGATTGCGCGGCTTGAGCAACTCAAGGCTCAGAGTGATGAGCTTTCGCAGCAAGAGCTAGCTCAAAGGGCAAGCTTGGGCGAAGTTGAATCTCGCTTGGCCCAGACGGCGAGTTTTAATGAGGCTGAGCTGAGGTCGCAGGCGCTTGTCCGGGTTGCTGACAATAGGAGGACGAGGCTGGCCTTCCTTGAAGAACGGATCAGATCTTATGACGTACGCTTATAGCTTGTAATATATGTGCCTTCATGTATCCCTTCTTCTTGAACTCAATAAAAATAATTTTGTTTTGACTCCCCTATCGAATCTCTAACTTGCCTTATCTCCTGAGTTGTCGTTTCCAAGTTGTATTGCAGTCACTTGAGAACATAGTCCTTACTGGACTAAAAGATGAGACTTGGCTATCTGCCGGTTCAGAGGTCGCGATGACGTAACCGATTAAGAAGCCACCAAGCTCAAAATTTTGTCGTATGATGACAAAGAAATAGTCCTTGCCGGACTGAAGGATGAGACTTGGCTATCCGCCGGTTCAGAGGTCGCGATGACATAACCGATTGAGAAGCCACCAAGCTCAAATTTAGCCTTTATGGGGCTAAAAGGGTAATACTTGTCTTTTGTAGATGTCAACAAGTACGGGTGAGACCTGTCTTTTGTAAATGTCAACAGGCTCAGGGTTGAGACTTGTCTTTTGTAAATGTCAACAAGCTCGAAATTGAGACTTGGCTGTCTGCTGGTTCAGAGGTCGCAATGACATAACCGAATGAGACGCCACCAAGCTTAAGGTTGGTGATACTTATCTTTTGTAAATGTCAATAAGTATCGAGACCTATCTTTTGTAAATGTCAACAGGGCTCGAAATTGAGACTTGTCTTTTGTAAATGTCAACAAGCTCGAAATTGAGACTTGGCTGTCTGCTAGTTCAGAGGTCGCAATGACATAACCGAATGAGACGCCACCAAGCTCAAGGTTGGTGATACTTATCTTTTGTAAATGTCAATAAGTATCGAGACCTGTCTTTCGTAAATGTCAACAGGGCTCGGAATTGAGACTTGTCTTTTGTAAATGTCAACAAGCTCGAAATTGAGACTTGGCTGTCTGCTGGTTCAGAGGTCGCAATGACATAACCGAATGAGACGTCACCAAGCTCAACTTTGGTGATACTTATCTTTTGTAAATGTCAATAAGTATCGAGACCTATCTTTCGTAAATGTCAACAGGGCTCGGAATTGAGACTTGTCTTTTGTAAATGTCAACAAGCTCGAAATTGAGACTTGGCTGTCTGCTAGTTCAGAGGTCACAATGACATAACCGAATGAGACGCCACCAAGCTCAACTTTGGTGATACTTATCTTTTGTAAATGTCAATAAGTATCGAGACTTGTCTTTTGTAAATGTCAACAGGGCTCGGAATTGAGACTTGTCTTTTGTAAATGTCAACAAGCTCGAAATTGAGACTTGGCTGTCTGCTGGTTCAGAGGTCGCAATGACATAACCGAATGAGACGCCACCAAGCTCAAGATTGGTGATACTTATCTTTTGTAAATGTCAATAAGTATCGAGACCTGTCTTTTGTAAATGTCAACAGGGCTCGGAATTAAGACTTGTCTTTTGTAAATGTCAACAAGCTCGAAATTGAGACTTGGCTATCTGCTGGTTCAGAGGTCGCAAGACATAACCGATTGAGACGCCACCAAGCTCAAGGTAGTCCTTGTCGGACTGAAAAGGTGATGGAATTTGGGAAAGGGTCTCGTTTTTACTTGTAGAAACGAGAGAATCACTGTCATAGGTTTAATGTTAACGTAACAGCGAAATGTATATG
The DNA here is from genome assembly GCA_038442645.1 of Agave tequilana. NCBI lineage: Eukaryota > Viridiplantae > Streptophyta > Magnoliopsida > Asparagales > Asparagaceae > Agave > Agave tequilana. The sequence continues at coordinate 28,936 of JAVJIF010007045.1, forward strand.
TGGTCTTACCATTCTATGGATGAGAATTGGTAAGTGATTTTGGAGGTCTCGTTTTCACGGGGAAAAACGAGGGAATCACTGTCATAGGTTTAATGTTAACGTAACAGCGAAATGCATATGTGGTCTTACCATTCTATGGATGAGAATTGGTAAGTGATTTTGGAGAGGGAATCAAATGGGAACAGATCCCTTAGGATTTTTAGCAAATCCCCAGCTGTCAACGGGTGATATGCCTTTACCAACTACCGTTTGAATTGGGCTAGCCATGCTATTCCCCTCAGCATGATGAGTTGTCGAGGACTTATGTTGGGCTTAAAGGCCAACATTTTCCTTTATCTTTAATCGTTAAGGATATTGGATCATTTGGTTAGCCTATGTGTAACCTTGATTCTCCTTTGAGAGAACCAGTATATGGCCAGGTTCCTACTGGTTTATGGTTGTATGATCTCGCTTGGAGGAAGAGAAAGGCTCTCTTTGCATGTACCTTGGACATAAAGGTCTTGATCAGAGGTGTAATGTTAACTTGATCATGAGAAGGATCCTTAATCAAGGATAATACTTCTTTAAGAACTTGCCATTGATCGGCCTCATGAGTAAATCTCCATCTGAAGTCATGAGGCGGTATGCTCCGTTTGAATAGACTGTTTCTATTACAAACGGTCCTTCCCATTTAGGCTGAAATTTGCCATTGGTCTTGTGCGTCATAATCATCGGTCGTCTGACGGCTAAAACCAAGTCTCCTTTCTGGTAGACTCTTTATTTGACCTTCTTATTGAAGGCTTTTGAGATTCGAGCTTGATACAACTCGATATGCTGTTGAGCTTGTAGCCGCTTCTCATCTAGGGTTTCGAGCTCTTGAAGACGTAATGGATCATTGTCCTCTGATATGATCTTAGTCATTAGAGCGACTCGCAATGACGGCATCTGGATTTCTAACGGGATGACTGCTTCACAACCGTACACCAGGGAAAAAGGCGTATTGCCTGTCAGTATCCGAACCGTGGTTCGGTATGCCCAAAGACATTCACCAAGCTTTTCGTCCCAGTCTCGCTTATTCGAGGAGACGAACTTCTTGAGTAGCTTGATGATCGTTTTGTTGAATGCTTCCGCTAAGCCATTAGCGGCGGGATTATAGGCAGTTGAAGCCACATTCTGAATTCGGTATTTATCGCAGAACCGATAGAGTACTTGGCTTATGAATTGGGGACCATTATCATGGATGATCCGCCTAGGGACACTAAACCGATGGATGACATGGTGTTTGATGAAATTCGCCACGTTAGAAGTTTTGACTTCAACAGTGGTATGGCTTCTGCCCACTTTGAAAAGTAGTCGGTTATTGCCAGGATAAACCGGTGTCCTTTTGTCGAAGAGGGGTTGATTGGCCCTACGACATCGATTCTCCATGCTTCAAATGGCCATGAAGCAACAGTTGGGTGGAGCAACTCTGGAGGCTGGTGTATGAAGTCCGCATGAATTTGGCACGCTTTACACCTTCGTGCATATTGGATGGCATCGGCTATCATGGTTGGCCAATAGTATCCAAGCCTATGCAACCTGTCTTTGAGTTTTGGACCTGGCTGATGAGCTTTGCAAATGCCGTCGTGTGCTTCTTTAAGCACTTCCTGCGCCTCTGAATTGGAAAGGAAACGGAGGAGGACACCGTCATATGAACGACGGTAAAGTGTCTTCAGAGTTGGATCGTAGTAGAATCGGAGAGACCTTCGTCTGATAGATGCCGCTTCTTTAGGATCGTCTGGCAGCAGACCATGTAAAGCATAGTCGATGAGAGGAAATCGCCAATCTCTCAGCTCCAGATCCGCGGAGACATTATAGACTTCTCGGGTTCTTAACATATGCTTAGAGCATACAAGGTGTCGAGTCGCCACTGTGAGGTGATACTCGGTGTCGGCTGGTAAGGCTAATGTTGTTGCTAACACAGCCAGAGCATCTGCCTTGGTATTCTGAGATCGAGACAAATGCCCAATGTAGAAACCTTCAAATAGGTTAGGCAATTCAATGGCTGTGTGGTAATAAGGCACCAAATCCTCGTGGCGAACTTCATATTTGCCTTTAACCTGATTGATAATCAGTTTTGAATCACCGTAGGCTTCAAGGTAGCGTACCCCCATTCCATGGGCGAGCTGAAGACCAATGAGCAGAGCATTATATTCCGCTACATTGTTGGAGCATGATTCTGTCAGAGAAAATGCTCTGGGAAGGACATGACTTTGTGGGAAGATAAACACAATCGCCACTCCGGCAATGATCTTGCCTTTAGGGCCTACTCGTGATGCTCCATCGAAGAACATCTGCGACACTTCCTCTTCTGAGGTTGTATTAGACTCGAAGACTTCATCTGGAATGTCTTCATGAAGTTTTGAGTGTTCTGGAACTGGATGAGCGGCCAAGAACTCTGCAAGGGCCTGGCCTTTAATCGCCTTCTGTGGGGTAAAGATCATTATAGGCTGTCTAAAAATCATTAAAGACAAGTCGTCAAAAGCAGAGTCCCAAATTCCAGACGCAGGGCTAATCTCAGCCACCACTGCAGCACCAAGGCGCGTGGGTCGAAACCCGCGTCTCAGCCAACACTGCCGCACCAAGGCGCGTGGGTCGAAACTCGCGTCTCAGCCACACCAGGCGCGTGGGTCGACACCCGCGTCTCAGCCGCACCAAGGCGCGTGGGTCGACACCCGCGTCTCAGCTAGCACTGCAGCACCAAGGCGCGAGGGTCGAAACCCGCGTCTCAGCAGCACCAAGGTGCATGGGTCGACACCCGCGTCTCAGTTGTAACCGTCCCGGTTATAGGGTCAATCACGACGCACTTAACGGGGAAAGTTAACCCCCATTATGGAGTGTTTTTAGGAGGCACGTACACCCCTGAAACCTCTATAAATAGCCCCGTTGCTATGGAGAAGGGGTCGGATTTTTTAGAGAAGAACTCTGAGAGAAAAGAGCTTGGCTTTAGAGCTTCCATAGAGGAGGAAAGAGAGTCCAACCCTTCAGATAACTTGCTGCGTACAAGTTAATCTTTGCCTACAATCTCTTGGTCGACAGAGCTGTGTTACTCCGTCCGCCATCCAAAGAGAAGATCCCCAAAAGTTCTTGACGTTCACCCGGTCAACGAAAAACAAGATTCACTTTCCACCGCCACTTGAAGAACCCAGCACTAAACAAAGGAGAGATTCAAGACTCAACATCTTCTCTCCCTTGTAGTCAGAGCATTAGTCCGTTGTAATCTTTCAGTTGATTCAAGGAAACTTTACACCGAATTCTTCTACTCCATATCAAACAAGAGATGGCGACTCCGGTGGGGACTACTTTCGTTACTGACGAACAAGTTGTGGCGCAAGGTGACGTCCTCTACAAGGGGAAAACGGTCGAATCGCTCGTCGTCGAATTCGACCAGGCAAAGTATGAAGAGTTCCTCTCTTCTGGCTCCAAGAGCCCAAAGGCCCGCGCCTACCGCAGGGTCTCTACGGGGACTTGCCCCGAAGTCCGCTATGAGCCTCTCTCAGAGGCAGCTACTGTGAGGGATGTTGTGGCCAATCATGCCAGGCGTGACACACGCGCTAACGTCTCTCAGGAGACCCGCATGGTCAAATTCTCTGGCGTCCAGCCAAGCCACCCTCTTCCTCAGCACCAGGTTGTCGTTGGTTTCTCTCAACCCCCATGATGCAACCGGAATGCTGAACGCCAACAGAGGAGGCGTGCGCGTCAACTGCAAGTTGGAACAACTGATTGTCCAACTGAGGCAGGACGCAAAGTTCAAACCGGCGTCTCTGCTACGCCACATCTGGCACGCGAAATCAGCGTTTGGCAACCCAAACGTGAGGTTCACTAAGTTGGCCCCTCTGAAGCCCCACTCCCCAGACGTCAAGGCGAAGCTTGCGCGCCTCGTCGAGTACAAGAGGCACGCTCCTCTAGGCATGGGGCCCAGCTGCCCTGCATCTCTCAAGCGTCTCTGCCCCGACGCAATAATCAGCAACGCGATAGCCGCGTCTCTTATCAGCAGAGACGCCAGACGCGCGTCCTGAGGCCGCGACGCGAGAACCGCGTCTCTGAACCTCGCGTCCTAGCTGTACAGAGCAAGGATGCCTCCTGCCCTCGACATTGCGAGGCTAATCTCTTTGATCCTCCTCCCACGGATCTGAGAGATTATTTAACCAAGAAGAGAAGTGCTAACTGGATCACTTCGTCATGTTGCTGCGAACGGCTTATCACAATGCTCTTCGAATGCCGTTGCGATTCAGGTGCAAACCAGCAGTCTCTAGTTAGACAGCTGACCCTGATTCCCCGATCAGCTAAGAGAAGTCGTTCCCATAGGAGGAGGATTTTCTCTGACACTGAATAACCAGAGCTCACTGCAAACATGGCGAGTAGGAGCAGGGGAAAACAACCTGCAGTCAGTTTCGATGATGAATCTGACACAGAACCGGTAGGAGTGTACCGACACACTCGCACCCGAACCGGGGCAATTCCCCCAATTGACTACAATGCTCTAGCCAGGGGCATTGAGGTGAATGACTCGCATTCCGCTATTGCAGAGTCACAGGCTTCAAACTCTTCTATGGAGAAAGAGGCCTTTATATACATGACCAGCACTCCTGAGGAGACCGCCAGGCGCTTGGAGCAGCAAGCCCAGGTCCAGAAGGAACAATTCGAGATGATTCGTGCTCAGCAAGAATCTATCAACTCCCTCAAGCAGATGCTCACACAGTTGCTTGAAGACAAGAGGAAATCAACTAACAAAGCCTCCTCTAAGAAGTCTAAAGGCAAACGAAAAGAAGGGGAAAGCTCATCTTCTGTACACGTAGAGGAGGAAGAGCAACTTACTTCTGGTTCATCTAAATCCTCGTCGCAGGAAAAGGACGACCGAGACCAGGGAAAGGTTCATTCTAAAAGAATGAATCAGTTAGAGCAACGTCTTGAGGCCCTTACCAACCGGAAAGGCCTCCAAGAAGCAGTAGTGGTCCGGCCATATCCGGCCGAGTGGGACCTGGTTCCATACCCGCCCAAGTTCAAGGCTCCAACCCTCCAAGCATTTGATGGGAAAGGTTCACCGAATCAACATATCTACTACTTTAAATCCCAAACAGGGAATGTGATAGATAATGATGCCATTCTGGCACGCTTGTTCATCGGCACCCTAAAAGGGCTTGCCTTTGAATGGTTCATGAAGCTCCCAGAGAGTTCCATCAAGAATTGGGGCGACTTGGAGAAGCTCTTCTTAACGCGCTTCTTTGAAGATGACTCGGAAGTCAACATGCCTACCCTTTTAGCCACCAAGCAGCGATAGGGAAAGTCCGTTAAGTCTTTCGTAGAAAGATTTCGGAACGTAGCACTCCGATGTCCAAGCGGTATGACCCAGATCACCCTGGTGGAAACATGCCGCCACAATCTCCAAACTTCGCTCCTTGCCCAAATAGGAGTTGCCGAAAGCCGCACCTGAAAGCAGTTGATCGAACAAGGTGAACAAGCTAAAGAAATCGTCGCTCGGGTCAGGGCAGAAGAAAACAAACCCCGACCTGAGAGGACAGCAAAGCGTGCGCCAGACACATCCCTCCAAACAAAACGGAAGGATAACTTGGCAGCAGAGACCAAATCCCCTGTCAAACCTCAACCGGTCAAGGGAAGTGGCTCTTCAAGCCAACCACGTGCCAACAAGCAGTATTCCTTCAAGGATGAACATGTCGACTCGCTCTTCAAACTACTCAACAAGAGCAACTGACTGAAGCTTCCTGAAGCTAGGCGCCCTGAAGAAGTCGGTAAGACTGATAATCCCAACTACTGCATGTATCACAGGATGTTGGGACACCCCACCAAGAGCTGTTATATCTTCAAGGACATCCTTCAGGCTCTGATTGACGCGGAGGTGTTAAAACTCCGTCCAGAGCAGAAGAAGGTAGCGGCTAACATGACGTCGTTCCTCCAGTTTGGAAGGCAACCTCCAACACCCTCTGGAGTAGTCTCTGTCCCAAGAGGAGAGTTAAGAATGGTCAACATAGACCCTCATCAACAGCAAGAGAAGGGCCTGGTACCCGTTTTCATACCTCAGGGAGAAGTCATGTGGGTTCATCCCGACTTTGTGGACGGCCAACAATGGACCACTGTTACCAGTAGAAGGTCCAAAGGCAAAGCGAAAGCTTCGTCTTGTAATGTGGTGTGCGCTTCTTCTCAGGAAGCGGAGACTGATGTTCCCTCACTGACCGGTTCAGAAGAGGAGACGATAGTCCTGGCCACAGAACCCAGTCAACTGGTGGCGGAAACCCGTTCAGGGCAGTCATATTTAAAAAAGTATGACGAAATGGCGGTAACTCCTCCAAGACCCGCTGCAGAGTCAGCCAAGCCCTCCACAAAGCAACTTGTGGAGAAACAGAAAGAGCTTCAGTTTTCCAGAGTTCTTTCAAAAGACATAGCGGAAGAATCCACAGAACCTTACCGCTTTGATGTCCTGACTCAACTGGCCAACATCCCGGCCCGGATTACTCTTTATGAGCTTCTTAGGCTATCAAAGTCGGCCAGAGAAGCTCTACAAGAGGCCTTGGCTAATGCTGAGGTTTCATGACCCAGGTGCCGATCAGACCAATGGAGGAAGATGTAGAGGACTCCCTCCATACCTCCCAAAAATGTTCCCTGTATCACCTTCACGGCAGATGATATGCAAGTCAAAGGGAAACATGATCGACCCCTTTACTTCGCAGGGTATATTGGATCATCTGAGGTGAACCGCATTCAGGTAGATCCCGGGTCCGCGTTGAGCATTATGCCTCGCCGAGTCATGCAGCATCTCGGAATTCCTACTCACCGTTTGAGCGCCACCCAGACTACTATTTATGGGTTCAATGCCAATAGTACCCGTCCAATGGGGAAGGTCAGGCTCAAATGCCAGATTGGGGACCTAAGGTCGGAGGTGACATGCTACGTGATAGATGCTGACACCTCCTACAACTTGCTATTGGGACGACCGTGGATTCATCGCAATTCTATCGTTCCCTCTACTCTCCACCAAGTCATGAAATACATCGACGGGAGTGGAAAGGTGCGAACGTTGATTGCCGAAAGGCATCCGTTCAAGGGAGTTGAGAATTATTTCACAGATTCTCTCCTATATCAGGAATCTGTGGAAATAGATGAAATCCCGCAACCAGAGGAGTCCGACTCTGGTAATGAAGCCGACACCGAGCCGGAAAAAGAGGAGTGCATGTGGGAACTAGATCCACTTGTAACGGGCATTAATAAGCCCGATGTTGATAATACCTCCGATGATGTAGGCGGATGGTATATTAATGAAGACTTAGATCTGGCGTATTTCTCTGTGTTTGCTTCTGATTCAGTGCCGTCAGACACTAGTACCGAAGTGGATGACGATCTCTGGTCGGCAATGGATGCTTTGACATCATTGCATGTAACAGTGAAGTCGTCTTTCGAAACGCTCCAAGAGGTCGGCAATGCGCAAAAATCAATATTCATGGTTCCAGCGAGACGGAAAGGCCAAAGACCAATTCTTTTCGAACGAATTGAATCCGAACCGATGACCCGTGAAGAATCAGAAGGCGAGCAAGAATCCCCTCAATTTGATCATTATGAGCCAAAGGCACTCAGAATGATGAAAAACGTGGGGTATGATCTGACAAGCGGACCAGGGTTGAACTTCGGCAAAGGAAGGAGAACACTACTCCGATCTTTTGTACCTAAAGGGAAAACCCCTGATTATTATCATCAGACTCGCAGGGGGTTGGGCTATGTGTCAACTCTGATCCCACAGCTTCTAAGTCTGAAGAGTCATTCTGCCATGATTACTCATCGGGCATGTCTTCGTGGGAATCAGATGCTAGTATCAGCAACATCTTCAGAGAACTTTCAGTGAATATGGTTTCAACAAGCCACCTAGAAGACGGAGATGAAGAAATGATCCAATCTGATACAGATCTTTGGATCAAACACTTAAACAATCTTTGGGATACCCGCTTCGAACAGCGCGAGCCACCCACAGAAGATAAGGTTGTTCAGATCAATCTAGGAGATGAGGCTAATCCTAAGCCCATCTTCATAAGTGATGGCCTGTCACCTTCGGAGAAAAAGGATCTAATATCTCTTGTACAAGAATATATAGACGTCTTCGCCTGGAACTATGAAGACATGCCTGGACTTGATCCTCGAGTGGCTATGCACCGCCTCAACATTAATACGGACGTAAAGCCCGTCAAACAACAACAGCGACAGTTCCGTCCAGAAATAATAGAGGCAATTCAGTCAGAAGTCAGAAAACTTATAGACTCTGGCTTCATTAGGGAAGAACAACATCCTGATTGGGTAGCCAACATCGTCCCCGTTGCTAAAAAGAACGGGAAGATCCGAATCTACATCGATTTTCGTGATCTAAACGAGGCCTGTCCCAAGGATGAATTCCCACTGCCAATCACAGATGTCATGAATGATAACACATGTGGATTCGAGCGAATGTCCTTCATGGATGGATTCTCAGGATACAATCAAATCAAAATGTATCCTGATGATGAAAAGCATACCTCTTTCAGGACACCACTGGGGGTATACTGTTACACCGTCATGCCCTTCGGACTGAAGAATGCAGGGGCAACATATCAAAGGGCCGTGAATGCCATTTTCCACAAACATATGCGCAAAACGGTGGAATGCTATGTTGACGACATCGCAGTAAAAAGCTGCGCTAAAAGTGATCATATAACTGATCTAAAGGTTGTCTTCGACATCATGCGGGCCCATCAATTGAAGATGAACCCCACCAAGTCCTTCCTAGGGGTGGCCAGTGGAAAATTCCTAGGGTTTGTAGTGACCACTACGGGGATTCATTTGTTTCCGGTTCGCGCTATCCGGGAGATGCAACCTCCGAGAAACCTCAAGGAGCTCAGGGGATTGCAAGGACGATTGGCGTACATCCGAAGGTTTATCTCAAATCTCTCCGGAAGATGCCAACCCTTTTTCAAATTAATGAAGAAAGGTGTTTCGTTCATTTGGGATAGCGCTTGCCAGCAAGCATTTGAGGAAATTAAACAGTACCTCACACAACCGCCAGTCCTTGCAGCTCCGGTATCCGGAAACCCTTTCCTGATATACGTCCGAGCGATGGATCATTCTTTAGGAGCTCTACTAGCTCAGAATGATGGTCAAGGACGAGAGCAAGAAATCTACTATTTGAGTAGAACAATGATCGGGGCCGAACATCGATACAACCCGATCGAGAAAGAATGTTTGTCATTGGTGTTCGCTGTTCAGAAAATGCGACACTATTTGGTAGGCCAAACTATAAATGTCATATCAAAAGTCAACCCCTTGAGGTTACTCATGACAAAGCCTTCATCGTTAAATGGCCGACTGGCAAAATGGGCCATATTGTTATCTCAAGATTGTTGGCCCAAAGGCCCATCACTCTAGTTTTGATGATGATCAACTCATGTAGTTATGTTTACTAATGATCTTGTGTTTAATTAGTGACAGATTTATGATCAAGATCTTAGTAGGTGCATAGCTTCAACAAAGGATTTGAAGTCAAGTTTTGGAGCTAGCACGGTGTTTGGACCAAGTCAAGAAGATGAGAAGGCTTCAAGTGAAGACTTCAAGAAGATGAAGACTTGTGTCTAGGTTTGTTTTAGTAAGATTTTGTTCTAGTTAAGATGTAAAGGATAGAGTAGTTGGTGGATTGCTCAAGTATACATATACAAACACACTCTTGATAGTTTTGTTTTTACAAAAGATTTTTACTTTGGAAAAATACTTTTTGGTTTTTGGAATTTCTTATATGCATGTCTTTTATCCAAAACCAAGTTTAGAGCTTAATGTCAAAAACATAGATATCTTATTTGTGTAGTGGATCATATCCATGCACACTATGCTTTAATGAATTCAAAATATCTTGTTTTTGCATTTGGTGAAGTTTTGGAAAACAAGTTTTAGAAAAATCAAGTTTTGGAAAATACTAGTTTTCTTTTGAGCCATATTTTCCAAGTTACAAAAATAGTTCAAAACATTTGTAACATGCCTTGATTTTGTGCAAGCATGTTTGTTTATCAAAGTATTACATCAAAACTATTTTTATATATTTTTCAGTATTTAATAGGATTTTAAGTGAGCCAAAAAGACCAAGTTTTAATCCCTAGATTTTCTGTTCCAGGCTTCAGCCAGTCGACTAGTAGACCGACCAAGTCGACTAGGGCTGAAGTCGGTCGACCGACGTGCACAGACGTGCACGCCAGCTCTGCAGGATGGCCGGTCGACCGACCCGGTCGACCGTCCAGAGAGCTCTGCTCTCTGGAAAGGCCCCGGCCGACCGCGCGGTCGACTGGACAGAGAGATTGCTCTCTGTATCCTGGCTCGGTCGATCGCCCGGTCGACCGATGGCTCAAACGGTCTGAAATATGACCATTGGCCGGTCGGCCGGACGGTCGACCGATAGGCCTGACAGAACCCCAACGGCTAGTTTTTCTGAGCCTATAAATTTGGGGGTTTGGGCATTGTTTTCACTAAGATTTGGAGAGTATTTTTGAGCCAGTTTTTTCAATCCTTTTCAGAGATTTTTCTCCACAAATTTGAGAGCAAATATTTCCTATCAAAAGGGAAGATTTTATCAAGAGTGTTAAAAGAGATTCTTTGAGTTTTCCTCCACCATCTCTTTCCTTGTTTTTCTCACACAAACACTTGAGCTATCCATTGATTATTCATTCTATAGGAGTGTTGTAGTGAGAGTGTTTATTGGTGATCAAAGTGTTTAGATTACCAAGAGATCTTTTCTTGTTTCTTGAGGAGGCGGACGAGTGCGTTCGCGGTTGTTTCGAGTTCGGGTGCGAACTCTTGGTTTGAGGTGCGGCCTCGACGAGCTTGTGGGACTTGCGGTGTGTATGGACTAGGGAGTCCGAGAGCTTGTAGGTGTTGCGGCACCGGGTGATCCATTGGGATCGATTATAGTGGAAATCCTTCGTGTGTCGAAGGCGGGGATGTAGAGCAAGTATGCTCGAACCTCGAAACAAATCCCTTGTGTTTGCGATTGCTCACTCTCTCTCTCTTTGTCTCTTGTTTATATCTTGCATGCTTTTATTGTGCTTATCCTTACATGCTTGATATTCATAGTGTGCTTAATTGTTATACTTGCTTGGATTGTTTGCTAACACTTGTATTTAACCAAGAGAGCCAACGCGGCACCTCAACCCTTATCAAGGAGAATCTAGAGGAGTTTGTCCAGAGCCCTTCACGGGGAATTCGGCAACACTCTTGTGTTATACATGGTGTTTAGTTTAAATAGTTTGTTTAGGTTATAATAGTTTTTACTTCCGCATTATTTGGCATTAAGTGACCATTAGATTAGCCATCACCTATTCACCCCCCCTCTAGGTGAACTTACAATTGGTATCAGAGCTTGGTACTCTGATTTGGGTCTTACAACCTTGATTTAAAGATCCTCATTTTTAGGCTAATCACAATATTTTGTACACACACCATGGACTTATGTCACCACCCACCTTTGACATTCTTAACATCCAAATTTGGAAGGTTAAGATGTCTTTGTACCTCAAGGCCCTAGGCATTCATGTTTATCTTGCCACTACTTATAATGCATATTGTTTAGATGGTAAGAATTTTGAGGCTAATGCAAAAGCCCTTCATGCTTTAAAGTCTACCCTAAATGATGATTATTTATCTAGAGTTTCTAATGTTGATTCGGCTTTTGTAGCTTGGAATATCATCACCTCCCTTGATGAAAAGGATCTATATTATGCGGGGAGCGATTCGGACGTTGGAAGCGACACCTCCAACAAGTGCTATATGGTCCAAGGGGATAACCCCCTTGAGGTAACTACCGAATCCGAGGATGAGGATAATAACATGTCATATGAAGAGCTCTCTACATTTTGTCAATTATTGCTTGAGAAATATGACATGATTAAAAAGAAGAATAAAAATTTGAAAAAGAAGTTTGATTGCATGCATATAGAAAATGATTCATTTAGAATTAAGATTGCATGCTTAGAAAAAGAAAATAATGTTTTGAAAAATGAAAATGTTTCCCTTATGTCTAAATTAAATGATTTATGTGAAGGAAACAATACTTTGAAAAATAAAATTGATTTGGTGAAAAAACAAAAAGAAAGTGTTTTGCAAGAAAATAACTCTTTGAAAAGAAAATTTGTTGAAAAGAAAAAGAATTTGTTTCTAAAAAGAATAAGAAAAATGATTCTTTATCTCATCATGCCTTACATGCCACCACTAATGAGATTAAAGACTTCAAAAATAAAATGGATTGCTTGAGTTCAACTTTGAACTCTTGTGCATTTAACCATACTAGATTGGAGTCTTTGTTTTCAAAGAAACAAAATCCACACATTCATGCACAACATCATCATGTATATGCTTATGTTGCACGTCATGATCACACTCCTACACATAAGCATCCTAAGGTGTACACATGTACACATTGTGGCCGCAAAGGTCATTTAGCAAAATTTTGTTATAACAAGTTGCATCATTTTAATTTTGCTAATAATAAAAATTTTTGGGTTCCTTACAAGACTAACCGCAAAGGACCCAAGAAAATATGGGTACCAAAATTCCCACCTTATGTATTTGATGTAGGTGAGGGCTCTCACAAAACGTGAGAGATTTGGTGCCTTGATGGTGGGTGCACTTGAACTAAAAGGACACATATTTGGAGCACCGCTATCAAGGAGGCATTGGTGGGAAAGACCACTATGCTTGGAGCTTTGAAATTGGTAACAATCTCTAAACTCCTAATTTATTTACATGCTTATAACTAGCCTATACATGCCTATTTCATATGTGATATTTTGAGCATGTTCATGTTTTAATTGTTTTTGTGTGCTTCATGTGGTAAATACATGGTTAGATGTAGTATTTGTCAAAACTTGTATTTATACATGTACAAATAGTGAGCAACAAATTGAGTCATATACATTTGCACTTCATTGTTCATTTGTACTCACTATATGCACATGTATAAGCTAGTTTTGATGATTTCCTCATTTACACTTGTTTTACCAATTTTCGTGTTTTTACTTCACGTATATGCATTTTTATTCAAATCTAATAAATATACATGTATATCCTTTTTGAGTCTCTTGCCTTCATACAAATACCTTAAATAGACTCTTTTATGTTTGGGATATGTATGTGTATTGTTAGTTTTGGATAAATCATACATATACCATGAAGATTAGTGTTTTAATAAAAAATGATTTTTCATTATTAAAATGTGACTTATGATCTTTTTGAGCTTAAATGACTATTTTCATAAAAATGCTATTTACATGATCTTTTAACACTCACATCTTCATTTATTATTTCATGACTTAGTTTCATGATCATTTTGAGCTTTATAGTCCATGAGTGATTAAATCTTTATGTACTTAGTTATGTTTTATGAAAAACATATGATTTGATGTATTTGAAGGATTTTTAACTAGTTGTTCAAAAACTATTTTATACTAGTTATTTATTCTTCAATTAGTCTATAAGTTATACACATGATCCTATTTTTAATCCATTGGATAAATTCTTTTGTATTCTCAAGATTTGATGCTTCATGAATTGAATATTAGTTTAAATGTTAGTTTTTGTCAACACTAGGATTTATACTTGTACATATTATGGGTCACAAATAAATCTATATATGGTTGGGTTTGATTGCTTATTTGTGCCTATTTGGTGTGCTAGTATAACCTAGTTTTGATGATCCTTACAGTTTTTAAACTTGTATTCCCTTTTTAGATTTGTGTTATGATCATGTGCTTTCATTTCATGTATATGTTTATTTTGCCAAACTTTAAGATATACATGGATACCTCTTGAGTCATTTGCCTTTCATGCAAATCTATATATATGAACTCAATTGTGTTTAGGGATATGTATGTATACTTCTTGTGTTGTCAAAACATACATATAAAATATAATTTTTTAATAAAAATTTTGTGGTGATTTTTATGTTTTCAAAATTTATGATAATTTTCACATTGTCTTATTTAAAGGAATATTGAGCTTCCTTGCCATTTTCATGTGATTTACACATATTTCATGAAAAATATTTTTATTTTATTCCTTGATTGAAGGATTCCGTACTAGTTTTCAAACATTTTCATTTAACTAGTTCGAGTTCTTCATGTGGTAGATTATATGATGTATACTCTTAAGCTTATTTTTTTATTGGTATCATTGGATATTTTCAATTGGTATCAATATGAACTTCTTTTGTATATACTCATATTTTGTTTTCCCATATATGTATGTATCAATTTCATTTGGTATACTCATTTTTCATACATATATATGAGTTATTTGTGCTTGAGTTAAAATTATTTTACATGTTTAAAGCACAAAGTTGTTTATGATAAGAAAATAAATATTTGAAGAAAAATTCTCAAGTTTTGTTTTATAAGAAAAATTCAAAATTTTTGATTTGTATTGCCTATATGCAAGGAGAGCTTAACATCTCTTCTACATATAAATTCATGTTGAGTGTATTGTATATTGAGGAGCTTGACAACTCTTCTTTATGTGGTACACGTGTGTAGGGGGAGCTTCACATCTCCTCTTATGCATTACATATTATATGTTATGTGAATTAGGGCTTGTCATCCCTCTTTCATGTAATGTATATGTGTAGGGAAGTTACTTAACCATCTTCCTCTTCATGAATGTATATCGCATATAACCTTTTATTGATATGTTTGATTTGACCCCTTTATTGGTTTCTTTGTTTATGACAAAAAGGAGGAGAAAAATTTGTTGATTGTGTTTTTACCCCTGTGTTGATGATTGACAAAAAGGGGGAGAAGAATTTGAGATTTATATGCATGTTAGTAGAATTTATGTTTTATGCATATATGTTTTGTTTTGCAAATAGGAGAAAAAGAATTTGATTTGTTTTATGCTTGTTAGCATGTTTATCTCCTTGATTTGCATACATGTCATGTGCTTCATTTCTATATTATATTGTTTATTTGTTATGCATGAGTTAAGGGGGAGCTTCTTTGAAGCTTTACTTTAATCCATGCATATATAACTTCATGAGTTTTGTCATCATCAAAAAGGGGGAGATTGTTGGCCCAAAGGCCCATCACTCTAGTTTTGATGATGATCAACTCATGTAGTTATGTTTACTAATGATCTTGTGTTTAATTAGTGACAGATTTATGATCAAGATCTTAGTAGGTGCATAGCTTCAACAAAAGATTTGAAGTCAAGTTTTGGAGCTAGCACGGTGTTTGGACCAAGTCAAGAAGATGAGAAGACTTCAAGTGAAGACTTCAAGAAGATGAAGACTTTTGTCTATCTAGGTTTGTTTTTAGTAAGATTTTGTTTTAGTTAAGATGTAAAGGATAGAGTAGTTGGTGGATTGCTCAAGTATACATACACACACACACTCTTGATAGTTTTGTTTTTACAAAAGATTTTTACCTTGGAAAAATACATTTTGGTTTTTGGAATTTCTTATATGCATGTCTTTTATCCAAAACCAAGTTTAGAGCTTAATGTCAAAAACATAGATATCTTATTTGTGTAGTGGATTATATCCATACACACTATACTTTAATGAATTCAAAATATCTTATTTTTGTATTTGGTGAAGTTTTGGAAAACAAGTTTTAGAAAAATCAAGTTTTAGAAAATACTAGTTTTCTTTTGAACCATATTTTCCAAGTTACAAAAATAGTTCAAAACATTTGTAACATGCCTTGATTTTGTGCAAGCATATTTGTTTATCAAAGTATTACATCAAAACTATTTTTGTATATTTTTCAGTATTTTATGGGATTTTAAGTGAGCCAAAAAGACCAAGTTTTAATCCCTAAATTTTCTGCTCCAAGCTTCAGCCAGTCGACTAGTCAACCGACCAAGTCGACTAGGGCTGAAGTCGGTCGACCAACTCGGTCGACCGACGTGCACAGACGTGCACGCCAGCTCTGCAGGATGGCCGCTGACCTACCCGGTCGACCGTCCAGAGAGCTCTGCTCTCTGGAAAGGCCCCGGCCGACCGCGCGGTCGACCGGACAGAGAGATTGCTCTCTGTATCCTGGCTCGGTCAACCGCCCGGTCGACCGATGGCTCAAACGGTCTGAAATATGACCGTTGGCCGGTCGGCCGGACGGTCGACCGACAGGCCTGACAGAACCCTAACGGCTAGTTTTTCTGAGCCTATAAATTTGGGGGTTTGGGCATTGTTTTCACTAAGATTTGGAGAGTATTTTTGAGCCAGTTTTTCCAATCCTTTTCAGATGTTTTTCTCCACAAATTTGAGAGCAAATTATTTCCTATCAAAAGGGAAGATTTTATCAAGAGTGTTAAAAGAGATTCTTTGAGTTTTCCTCCACCATCTCTTTCCTTGTTTTTCTCACACAAACACTTGAGCTATCCATTGATTATTCATTCTATAGGAGTGTTGTAGTGAGAGTGTTTATTGGTAATCAAAGTGTTTAGATCACCAAGAGATCTTTTCTTGTTTCTTGAGGAGGCAGACGAGTGCGTTCGCGGTTGTTTCGAGTTCGGGTGCGAACTCTTGGTTTGAGGTGCGGCCTCGGCGAGCTTGTGGGGTTTGCGGTGTGTACGGACTAGGGAGTCCGAGAGATTGTAGGTGTTGCGGCACCGGGTGATCCATTGGGATCGATTATAGTGGAAATCCTTCGTGTGTCGAAGGCGGGGATGTAGAGCAAGTGTGCTCGAACCTCGAAACAAATCCCTTGTGTTTGTGATTGCTCACTCTCTCTCTCTCTCTCTCTCTCTCTCTCTTTATCTCTTGTTTATATCTTGCATGCTTTTATTGTGCTTATCCTTACATGCTTGATATTCATAGTGTGCTTAATTGTTATACTTGCTTGGATTGTTTTCTAACACTTGTATTTAACCACGAGTGCCAACGCGGCACCTCAACCCTTATCAAGGGGAATCTAGAGGAGTTTGTCCAGAGCCCTTCACGGGGAATTCGGTAACACTCTTGTGTTATACGTGGTGTTTAGTTTAAATAGTTTGTTTAGGTCATAATAGTTTTTACTTCCGCATTATTTGGCATTAAGTGACCATTAGATTAGCCATCACCTATTCACCCCCCTCTAGGTGAACTTACAAATATGAAATGAACTTTTTACCATAGAAGGCCGTTAAAGGACAAGCGGTGGCGGATTTAATGGCCGAGCATTCAGATCCGAGGGCAACCAAACTTTACGACGATCTCCCAGATGAAGTCGTTGAAGCCTGTCTGACCCAGACATCCTTTGAAAGGCAGGTGTGGCAACTTTTCTTTGACGGTGCATCGAGAACAAGCCCAAAAGGACATATAGTGGCAGGAGTAGGAGTAATACTCGTCTCCCCACAGAACTATGTGATTCCTCGAGCTGTCTCGTTAATTGGCCCTTGCTCCAATAATGTAGCGGAGTACAATACCCTTTTGATTGGGATGCAGCTCGCCGATGAGATTGGCGTTAAAAATCTCAAGGCATATGGTGACTCCAAGCTCATCGTCAGCCAGGTTCGTGGGGAGTACGAAGTCAGACATGAAGACCTAGTACCCTATTACAACGCAACTGTCTACATGGCCGAGAGGTTCACCAACTTTTACATCGACCATGTGCCACGCAAGCAAAATGCGCATGCAGATGCACTGGCGTCTCTCGCTGCCTCTTTAGCTCTTCCAGCTGGAGCAGTAGAGAAAATATTTGTCCACAGCCATGACCTGTATTGCCCGAGACTTGCTCTTGAGGAGTATCAGGAGTCAATAGGAGATTGTCAAGGCAAAGAAGTTCTCAAGTCGTCAGCCGGTCCAGAGCCTAGAGACTGGCGATTCCCCTATATTGATTACGTCTTGTATGGCATCCTGCCGGAGGACACCAAAGAAGCGGCTGCCATTAGAAGGAAAGCTCCCAAATTCTACTATAATGCGATCACACGAACATTGTATCGTCGATCGCATGACGAGATCTTGCTTCGCTGCCTTTCACAAAAAGAGGCACAGGAGGTATTGAAAGAAGCCCATGATGGCATGTGTGGAGCCCATCAACCTGGCCCAAAACTTGCATACCGACTCCAAAGGTTGGGATATTATTGGCCTAAGATGGTTGCTGATGCCATCACTTATGCCAAGAAATGTCACGCCTGCCAAGTGCATGGCGATTTCATCCATCAAGCACCAGGATACCTTCACTCTACGACCTCTACCTGGCCATTTGAAATGTGGGGGATGGATGTAGTTGGCCCTATCAGCCCTCCATCATTAAAAGGACATCGGTTTATTTTGGCCATAACCGATTACTTCTCCAAATGGGCTGAGGCCATCCCTTTGAAGGAGGTGAAGTCATCCGACGTGATCAAATTCGTTAAACATCACGTCATTACCGTTTTGGGGTATCTCGACGAATTGTCCATGACAATGGACCCCAGTTCATCAGTCAAGCCTTTAGAGGTTCTGCACTAAGTTCAGATCCAGAGTGTGTCCTCAACGGCATACTACCCTGCCGCCAATGATCTCGCAGAAGCTTTCAACAAGACCATCGGCAAACTTCTCAAGAAATTCGTCTCGAAAAGTCAACGTGACTGGGACGACAGGCTAGGTGAACGCTTATGGGCTTATCGCACAACTGTGCGAACCCCAACTAAAGCCATGCCATTTTCTTTGGTATATGGGTGTGAAGCCGTGCTTTCACTGGAAATCCAAATTCCGTCTCTACGTGTCGCCCTGATAGCAGAGATGACAAATGAGGAGAAGCATCGACAGCGACTCCAAGAATTGGAAGCCTTAGATGACAAACGTCTGCAGGCCCAACAACAAATCGAGCTTTACCAAGCCCGGATTACCAGAGCCTTCAACAAGAAAATTAAAATATGCACTTTCAAGAAAGTCGATCTTGTCTTAACCGTCAGAAGACCTATGGTGATGACACATAAGACAAAAGGAAAATTCCAGTTTAAATGGGAAGGACCATTTGTAGTAGAGTCAGTCTACTCAAATGGATCATATCGCCTCATAACCTCAAATGGTGATACACTCATGATGCCGATCAATGGCAGATTCTTGAAGAAGTACTATCCTTAACAGTACTCCTCCTCTGATCAAGTTAAAAGTACACCTCTGATCAAAACAAGAAGAGCTTCTTCATTAACATCCGATGCCTCCGACGGCTAAGGATAGAGAAAAATGTTGGCTTTTAAGCCCAACATAAGTCTTCGACAACTCATCATGCTGAGGGGAATAGCATGGCTAGCCCAACTCAAACGGTAGTTGGTAAAGGCACCTCAAATCCGTTGACAGCTGAGGGTTTGCTAAAAACCCTGGGTTCTAATGTTCCCATCTTCTTAACATCCGACGCCTCCGACGGCTAAGGATAGAGGAAAATGTTGGCTTCTAAGCCCAACATAAGTCTTCGATAACTCATCATGCTGAGGGGAATAGCATGGCTAGCCCAACTCAAACGGTAGTTAGTAAAGGCACCTCAAATCCGTTGACAGCTGAGGGTTTGCTAAAAACCCTGGGTTCTAATGTTCCCATCTTCATTAACATCCGACGCCTCTGACGGCTAAGGATAGAGGAAAATGTTGGCTTCTAAGTCCAACATAAGTCTTCAACAACTCATCATGCTGAGGGGAATAGCATGGCTAGCCCAACTCGAACGGTAGTTGGTAAAAGCACCTCAAATCCGTTGATAGCTGAGGGTTTGCTAAAAATCCTAAGTGGATGTAATTCCACCCTCCTCTCCAAAATCCCTTACCAATTCTCATACACAGAATGGTAGGTCTACAAAATACAATCATTGCTACTTAACATCATACCTCTGGTAATTAAAATTTTCAATACTCCCTATCGAGTACAAACTTTACTTGTCAACTCTACATGGAGTAGCAAACCTTCAAATTTACCAAGTTAACACTATACCTCTGGCACTTCAAACTTCACTTGTCAATTCTCATCAATAGAATGGCAGGCCTTCAAATTGCTCGTATCGCAAACCAATTTCTGTCAAGTTAATATCACACCTCTGATAAATTACTGTTAAGTTAACATTACACTTTTAACAGTAATCAAATTGCTGCCAAAGTTCAACATTAAACCTCTGACAGCCATTTTTCCCTCAGACTTCCATAACGAAGCTGAAATGAATGATGCTAAGTTTAATACTACACCTCTAGCATCCAGGTCATTGCTAAGTTTAACAATACACTTATGGTCATGACTTTCCCTCAGACTTCTTATCAAAGTCGAGATGACCAATGCAAAGTTCAAAATTACACCTCTAGCATTACCCTCACTGCCAAGTTAAACATCACACCTATGACAGTGACACTTTCAGTTTTCCCAAATGAAAGCTGAAATGCTTTTGAGTCAAGTTAATATCATACCTCTGACTCACATTCTTGTCAAGTTAACATCACACTTCTGACAAGACTACATTCAACCCGTTAAGTTAATATCACACCTCTAACGGTAAAGACTTTCCTAGATCCCCCGCGAATCTAGTCTCACTTGTTATTCTCCCCAACAGAACAACAAGTCTACCTAAAAATATTGTTAGGTTAACATTACACCATTAACAGTGTTTTCATTAACTCCCCAGCTGATCTTAATCAAGTTAATCCCAAACCTTTGATAAAAGTTCATCCTCCCTGGGGGTACAAATTCAGCTTGTCATTCTCCGTTATAGATTGGCAGGTCCACAAGAATTATCTTATCTCTGTCAAGTTAATATCACACCTCTGACAATATTGTTGAGTTCCTGAAATAGGATCTCTCTCCACAGAATGTGACTCGTTAAGATTATCATCATAGTTTTGACAAGTCAAAGACTCTTCGCTTCTATTCGTCTGACTTAAAAAAAAAAGAAGAAAAGTTCAAGGCAATAGAAGGAAGTAAAAAGAAAAGTGTCACTTTTATTTATATCCAGGCATATGAAAGTGATACAAAATGCTCTCTTATGCAATAAGATTGAGTGTTACAATAAAGGAGTACAAAGAAGTCCCTTTCTCTCTCAAAGGTTGCACTCACTCCTTGAAGCTGCTCACAACTCCAAGTACAAGATGTTTGGAAGGGCGCCAAAGTAGGATTGAACATTGTGGTGACGATCGGAAGCTGATTGCACAACAATGCATGATGTAAACATTGAAAGAGCCCATCGTTGACCAAGAACAATGGTGTTTTTGAGGTCGAAAGGCAGCAGAATCTTCTGATTCCACCTGACCATCCGAAGCGGCGGGGTATGATCCTTCGTTGATGTACATCTCCACCACCAGAAAGTCATCCAATGAGCATGGAGTTTTCATCGATGTCACTTCTGGGGTAGGTGAAGGGAGAATCCAAGAACATACCCACCACTATATCCCCCGCCATACTCACTCTGACCATGCCATGCCAAGAAGCATGACCGGTGCATTGAATCCAAAGAGATCTTGGCGAGGGTCAGGGCCCATGACTTCTTCTCCTGTGGTCAACCATCGACCAAGTTCGCTGGCCGAAATATTCTCCCAGGGGCCCAGCGAATATGAAAAGGGATGATTAAGTCTACCTGTAAAAATCAAAAATTAGGAGATCTGAAACTTAGTACATTTCAACAAGAAAGACTGAGTAACAGACGCAGCTATTGAGGAAAGCTTCAGACGCAGGAATGACCCGCGCAGTGAGCCAAACTTCTACGGCGGCAGAAACAGACATGATCAAAGCTGTGATACACACAGAATTCAAACGCAGTCTGGTTTTGCATCCACGTCTAAGGTATGAGGCGCGAAAAGAATCAGACGCGAAAATTGCTGTCTCCCTGTTCGACGAACAGGGGTTGCAAAATTCAGGCCTGAAACTTTCGACCTAGGTTGAAATTCTTCTAAGTCGACAGCCTTAGATGCGAGCTCTGTATGTAAAGCTCGCAGTCCAGGTGCAAAAGTCCATTATACTCGCGTCCAGAAGAATTTTGAGTCAGAGTTTTCTGAATGGCGCAACTCCCAAAAGGTGAGCGCACCAACCAGACTTCAGAAGAAGGTCAAGAAGATGAATCTCTTTAAGAGATAGCAAAACTACAACCCAGTGAGGGCTAAAAATTTCATGGCAGACCAGGAAGTCATACCCGCAGCAACCCCCATTAAGGGTTGAACTTTCCGCATCAAGGCGCGGACATAAAGGGTGCTCAAAGAGACGCTTTTTGATCTTGAAATCACTTGACAGCGATAATCTTCTGGAGAGATTAAACAGAAGCATGAAAGCTCTGGGTCATCATCGTTCATGGAGGCAAGCCCCAGGTAAAGTCCTTGAAGGGAGAAGGTGGAATCCCTCAGAGCATTCGCTCTTAAAGGAAAGCAGTCTAAGTAATGGACTGCTAAAAGGTGAAGCTGAGCCCTATTTATAGGCAACCCATAAAGCCTGTAATCAATGGCTCACTAATCAGAACCGTCGGCTTTAATTCCCACATGCATGTCAAAGCCCAATAACGGGCCGACGCGTGGACTATCGCTTCGGGAAGCATCGAAGACGCGAGTCTCCAACCGCCAGTGCCGGTCTGGCATTTAAGGGCATTAATGCCTAAGCCCAATGAAGGGCTGATGCGTGGACTGCCGCGTCGGGAAACGTCGGATGATACGAGTCCCCAATCGTCAACATCGACTGAACATTTAAAGATCCAACGAAATCTTTATGACAAGCTGCATGTAACGCCTGAGAAGTTGCACCAAACGCAGGCCCGAGAGCCGCGTCCAGGAACTTGCGTCCCTTTCGGCGTCCTCTTTCCTTCCAGTTAAGAGAACTGCGACCGCGTCTCTCGGAGCAGTTCAGAGCTACGTTCCCTTAGCAAGGAGGGACCCATTCTAGTGGTCGCGCTTTGAAATCACATAAAATTGGAAAGTTACATCCTAAGACTTGCTTCTACAATAAAGAAGGCAATACTCCAAATAAGATCAAGCCCGGAGCATTATCAGTCCAAATCATAATGGATTCAGCTAGAGTCCAAAGTATTTCGAAATCCGTCCCAACTAACTGCGGAATATCGAAAACTTTGGAGGGGGTTCTGTAGGCTGTCTAAAAATCATTAAAGACAAGTCGTCAAAAGCAGAGTCTCAAACTCCAGACGCATGGCTAATCTCAGCCACCACTGTAGCACCAAGGCGCGTGGGTCGAAACCCGCGTCTCAGCCAACACTGCCGCACCAAGGCGCGTGGGTCGAAACCCGCGTCTCAGCCGCACCAAGGCGCGTGGGTCGACACCCGCGTCTCAGCCGCACCAAGGCGCATGGGTCGACACCCGCTCTCAGCTAGCACTGCAGCACTAAGGCGCGAGGGTCGAAACCCGCATCTCAGCAGCACCAAGGCGCGTGGGTCGACACCCGCGTCTCAGTTGTAACCGTTCCGGTTATAGGGTCAATCACGGCCCACATAACAGGGAAAGTTAACCCCCATTATGGAGTATTTTTAGGAGGCACGTACGCCCCTGAAACCTCTATAAATAGCCCCGTTGCTATGGAGAAGAGGTCGGATTTTTTAGAGAAGAACTCTGGGAAAAAAGAGCTTGACTTTAGAGCTTCCACAGAGGAGGAAAGAGAGTCCAACCCTTCAGATAACTTGCTGCGTACAAGTTAATCTTTGCCTACAATCTCTTAGTCGATAGAGCTGTGTTACTCCGTCCGCCATCCAAAGAGAAGATCCCCAAAAGTTCTTGACGTTCACCCGGTCAACGGAAAACAAGATTCACTTTCCACTGCCACTTGAAGAACCCAGCACTAAATAAAGGGGAGATTCAAGACTCAACATCTTCCCTCCCTTGTAGTCGGAGCATTAGTCCGTTGTAATCTTTCAGTTGATTCAAGGAAACTTTACACCGAATTCTTCTACTCCGTACCAAACAATCATGTCATATTGAGACAAAAGAAGCGCCCATTTAGCTAATCTTGAGTTCAATGATCCTGGCTTCGTCATAAGAAGGCGCAAAGGATTTACTCTGGAGATGACATGTATGGTTTGGCCGACCAAATAATGTCGTGTCTTCTGAATAGCGAAGACAAGAGCCAAACACTCTTTCTCGATAGGATTGTAGCGAGATTCTGCTCCTATGAGAGTCCTGCTCAGATAATAAATGGCCTGTTCGTGACCATTGTCGTCCTTTTGAGCGAGAAGGGCACCAAGAGAATGGTCCAGAGCTTTTGCATAAAGCAAGAATGGCTTCCCTGATGTAGGGGCCACTAAGACTGGAGGCTTCGTGAGATATCTCTTGATGTCTTCATAAGCTTCTTGACAAGCTTGATCCCATACGAAGGAAGCACCTTTTTTCATAAGTCAGGTGAACGGCTGACAACGGCCTGAAAGGTTTGCGATGAACCTTCTGATATACGCCAATCTTCCTTGAAAGCCTCTAAGCTCTTTGAGGTTCCTCGGTGGATGCATGCTCTAAATAGCTTTGACCTTGTCTGGGTCAAGGTGAATTCCTTTTGATGTAACAATAAACCCAAGGAACTTGCCACTTGACACTCCCAAGAAGGATTTCGTCGGATTCATTTTCAGTTGATGAGCCCGCATTATGTCGAACATCGTTCTCAAGTCACGAAGATGTTCGTTCTTATTGCGGCTTTTGACAGCAATGTCGTCGACATAGCATTCCACCGTTTTCCGAAGATGGTCGCGAAAGATTGTACTCATTGCCCGCTGATAGGTTGCTCCGGCGTTCTTTAGCCCGAAGGGCATCACGGTGTAGCAGTATACCCCCAAGGGTGTTCGAAACGAAGTATGCTTCTCAACGTCGGGGTACATTTTAATCTGATTGTACCCTGAAAAGCCGTCCATGAAAGACATTCTTTCGAATCCACAGGTAATGTCAATCATGACATCTATGATGGGCAGTGGGAATTCGTCCTTAGGACAAGCCGTATTGAGATCACGGTAGTCGATGCAGATCCGTATCTTCCCGTTCTTCTTGAGGACGGGAACGATATTAGCAATCCAATCTGGATGTTGTTCCTCCCGAATGAAGCCACATGCAATGAGCTTATGGACTTCGGCCTCAATAGCCTCCATAATGTTCGGGCGAAACCGACGTTGTTGCTGCTTGACTGGCTTGGCGTCGGGCTTGATGTTCAGACGGTGCATGGCGACTTGTGGATCGAGTCCGGGCATATCTTCGTAGCTCCATGCGAAGACATCTATATACTCATTTACGAGTGTTATCAATTCTTCCTTTTCTGTAAGTGATAGGCTTTCACTTATAAAGATGGGCTTAGGGTGGTCTTGATTACCCAAGTTAACTTGCACCACCTTGTCTTCGGTAGGTGGTTCGCGCAGTTCGAATCGCTTTTCCCATTGGAGGTCTAAATGCTGGGCCCATGGTTCCTCATCAACAGCTTCTGCGGGCTCCAATTGACTGCTTGAAGTATATTAATGGTGAGATTTTTGAACATCCCTCCTACACTGACATCTGAGTCCTACTCGGAGGATGAGGCTGAATGTGATGGAATTGGTTCATCGTCTTTGACTTGAACCGTTGTTGACGATGTGGGTGTAACGTATCCCAACCCCCTGCGTGTACTATCATAGTAATTTGCAGGCTTCCCTTTTGGCACAAAGTTACACATCAAACTACGTCTTCCTTTTCAAAATTCAGGCCTTCTCCATGCTTTAGGTCGTATCCCATTTTCTTCATAATATGGCGCGCAGGTTGCGCGTAATGGAAGAATTGTGGAGTGTCTAAATCTGAACTTGAATCTGTAGATGCGGGTCCCCGTGGTTGGGTTCTACCGAAGATTATCGGTAACTGACCTTGTTTGGATGGAGGGAACACTAGCGTGGCCCCTTCTATAGCTTCCATGGGTGTTCTGGCTGCACTCGGCTTATGTAAGGGCATATGCAGAGAGCCATCTGTAATGGATTTAACCGACCCAACACTCGCAGGATAATCGAAAGAAATATTATCATTAATTACCCATTCACCTTCATCTTCAGAAGGAGTATTACATTTGGGATTATTAAGACACGCTATAATTGGTTCACCAATCAAAATGGCTGGCATGCCTGCTTCGGATTCTGAATCCGCCTCATTGCCACTTTCATCATCATCTGGCAATGGTTCTTTGGGTGTTCCACCTGCCTCTTGATACAGGAGAGCGTCAGTGAAGTAATTTTCTACCCTTTGAATGGTTGCTTCTCAGCAAAGACAGTTCTTACTGTCGCGTCACATTCAACATATTTGAAGCATTGGTGCAGAGTAGAGAGAACGATCCAGTTGGCATGGATTCATGGTCATCCTAGCAGTAGGTTATATGACGTGTCAGCGTCAATGACATAGCATGTCACTTCTAACTTCAGGCTCCCGATTCTGCAACGGAGTCGAATTTTCCCAAGTGGGTGACTGCTCCCGGCATTGAAACCGTATATTGTAGTGGTGATTGCAGACAACCTATAGAGCGGTATGCCGAGGAAGTAGAGAAGCCTTTTGGGAATGATGCTGAGTGCGGACCCCGGATCGACTTGTATTCTTTCAATGCACGTTGAACCGATATATCCAGTGTAGTATAGAGGTCGATCGTGCTTGTTGTCTTTGAGAAGCATATCTTCCGCCGTGAATGTAATGGTGGGCACCTTTGATTGTGTGTGATGACATTCTGGGCAAGGAGGCTGAACGTCACCGTTAGGGACCTCTGGCATGTATGTCAGAAAGGATTCTGAATTGGCTAGCGCATCCCTGAGTGCTTCTCTTGTCTCTTTTGAGAGGCGAAGGAGCTCGTGTATTGTGATACGAGCCGGGATATTAGCTAGCTGAGCCAATATGTCAAAACGAAAGGGCGTATCCAACCCTTGACCTGATGGTTTCTTCAACACCTGGTCGAACCGTACCTCCTTAGGCTTTTCTTTTCCCTTGGTTGGAATTGGAGTGGATGCTGGCATTTGTACTGACGTTGTTTGCTGTTGTATCTCGTCAGTAGACTTTTCATACTGCCTCAAATATGATTTTCCAGATCGGGTGCCTGTCTGTTGAGGCGCATCGGCTTGCGTCGCGCAAGCATGCTTTTCTCCTTCTGAATCGCTGAGGGAAGCTGATGTAAGATTGTCGTCGTCTGGCAGGACGGAGATGACATTACAAGATTTGCCCTTTGAGTTGGGCTCCTTTGAATCCCGCTGTACGTCTTGGATGAGGTCTGGGTGTATCCACATGACTTCCCCTGTCTCCAATGTTAAGGGAATAAGACCCTTGTTATCTTGAGTTATAGCTGAAGGATGCCTGACTTCCAACCGTGGCGCAGGGGCTGGATAGGTCCCGTCAGGAACTGTGACCTTCTGGGTACTGCCGAATTCGAGAGTCACCATATTGGCAGTGACTTTCTTCTGCTCTGTCTTCAGTGTCAGGACTCCGGCGTCGATTAAAGCTTGTATTCTGTCCTTGAGGACATAGCACTTGTCAGTAGGATGGTGAATCATCCTATGGTAGATACAGTATTTGGGATCATTTGTGCGTCCTATTTCATTAGGACGTCGAGCATCTGGTAGCTTCATTTTATTCCCTTTGTGGAGCAGATGGAATATCGTGACCACCTGATCGTCTTTGAAAAAGTACTGTTTTGGAGGGAATTTAGGCTCTTGATTGTTGAAGCCGCTCCTCTTGGCCTTCGGCTGCACGTCCTCGGACAATTCTACAGACATAGTCTTTTTCCCTTTGGCTTGAGAAGACTGCGGTAGGTCGCTACGTCATTTACTGTTCATACCCCATTTGCCTCTAGGGGCGGATGGTTCAAACTTTTTAGCCGACTTTTCGGCTATCTCAGCTTGTTCGATCAATTCTTTCCAAGTGTGGGCCTTGACAGACCCCATGCGATCTTCTACTTGGTCCAGGAAGTTG
The DNA here is from genome assembly GCA_038442645.1 of Agave tequilana. NCBI lineage: Eukaryota > Viridiplantae > Streptophyta > Magnoliopsida > Asparagales > Asparagaceae > Agave > Agave tequilana. Next base: position 56,759 of record JAVJIF010007045.1, read on the forward strand.
TGCCTACATGTCTGTAAGAGCATGGGTAGTGGCATCCCTGCTGGGCACATCAAGGATAAGTTTTTGAACCGTTTAATGTAGTCACGGACAGATTCGCCCTTCTTCTGTATAGTAGAGAGGAGCTTGTCTATGGTCACTTCGGTATCGTCCTCATAGAAACGAGAGAGGAACCGGGTTTTCAGGTCGATCCAGGAATTGATAGAGCCGGAGGTAGACTTCGGAACCAGTCAAATGCCATCCCCTTTAAGGTGCCAATGAACAGCCTAGCCATGATGGCGTCGTTGCCTATAACATTACCAGTCTGAGACCGAAAATAGTAGATGTGCTGATTTGGTGAACTTTTACCATCATATGTATGCAACGTTGGTGGTTTGAACTTTGGTGGGTATGGCACTGAATCCCACTTCAACGGGTAAAGACGGACTGCCCCTACTTTTTTTAATTCATCCCTCTGAGTTAGGGATGCAATTTGAGCTTGGAAGCCCTTAAGGACTTCAGCGTCTAAAGAAGAACCCTCTTTGGATTTCTCCATCTTTGGCTGCTCATTGCTGAAATGTTCCTCCTCATCGTGATTGCTCCTGGCATCATTGTTATTCCGGTTACTGAGGAGTTGAGCGAGCATCTGTTGAATGTTGTCCAGAGCTTCTTGCTGAGTCTTGGAAGTTTGCTCCTGAGCTTCCAAACGTCGACGAAGGTCATCGTTAACATTATCAGCCATGTTGACTGATGCTCTGTCTGTTCGCACTGAGCTGACTGTCGCTGAAGAGGCGTACCCACTGTCTTCATCTTCTTCGTCCGATGGTTGGAGTGCTTTCCTGGGCTCCAGCGAGGCTAGGGTCGTTCATAACTGTAGGGTATCGCCACCCTAGATCGGGTGTTCCGAAAAACACCCTCTTCATGCACTAAGACTTCGCCTAAGCCTGGGTTGTAATCTGGATCTGGGGATCTCTAGGGGGTGTCGTCAGATGCTTGTCTTCCCCCGCGCAGCTCTGGTCCTCTTCCGGTCATGTTGACGGATGCAGAGGCTAGATCTCGTGAGATGCTCCTTTTGCGATGCTTCATTGAGACATGTACGGACAGCCGATCAAAAACTGATCGCCGGCATGGGGAAGTGGCGATGATTGGTCGTAACCGGTAACGAGCTGAGTGGACTGTCACCAGCTGACATCCCTTTTGTTGACAATAGGGGGAGTGGTTCGGAAAGACTCCGACTTCCGCTTGTTCGCCAAGAGTTCCTGCAAGTCAGGCCCATTAGAGCTTGAACAATCCCGCGTAGAGGCCCTTTGGGGTGTTTATAGGATGATGTCCCGTTCCTCTTATCCCTGCAGAAGGGATTAGCACTGAATAGTACTTCAGCTTTAGTTTCGTGGTCATGGACCCGGTGAGTACGCTGAGGTACAGTAGCTTTGCTCATATGAACGAGGCTGGCACAAGGCGTTGCTGCTCTTGAATCGGGCGACGGTATGATTTCCGTCGTGACTTAGCGGCTGGCAACATTGTTAGAGCAGATAGGCATCTTGCCTCTTTTTTTGCGAGAGAGACCTGGTTTTGGCGTAGCTACGCCTGAAGCTTCGGCCAGAGACTTCCGTTTAGGCCTCCACATCTGCTTTGGCAGAGCATACTTAGGTTCGCATGGAACCTGATCAGTGACATGCAAGGCTGAAGGGTGTTGGCAGAATTCTACTTCTGGTTTCTGTTCTGAAACCTTGGTCGTGGAGACCTTCCTATGCTTCCGTGCTCGAAGCATTAGGCCACCCCCAGAGAGGACTTCTTCAAATCTTCCTTGATCGAACTGAACCACCAAGTTCTCGAAAGTGCAGGACTTGGGCTGCGGGCGTGCTTCGTTGTCGATCCAGAGAACTGCAGTAGGTTCGCAGGGAGCCTTTTCTGTCTCCGCATAGACTTTCTTTGAAGATTTAGCCAGAGGGGCTCTGGCTGCACCGACTTTTCTGATTTCAGAGTTAGACCCGAAGGTCTGTTCGCCCCATTGTGACACTTGATTCTCGGCAGTAGAGAATACAGGCCCCAGCGGAGTCGCCATCTTGTTTTCCATATAATTTGCGAAGGGGAAAACTTACAATAAAAAGAGTTGAGGAGCTAAATTACAAGTATTCTTAAAAAGATTACAAGTAGATCTCCTCAGAGATTCTGGAGAAGTGTGCCGATAGGAGTCTGGTCAGCGCGCAACCACTTGTCCCTTTGACGATGCGAGCGATGAGATTCCCTTCTCTCCTGGTTCGGGGAATCAGAGAACAGAAAGTTGGTAGAACCCTCTTGCTACTTCTCAAAACCGCCTTCATTTAGGAATTCCTTCTCTCCTGCTTCCAGAGATTCCTTGAGAAGAAGGTACTAGGGTATCAGCACCCTGAATAGAGAAGCAATTCTCTAAAAGTCTCTGAATTCAAGAGCGCACGGTGCGTCGTGAAGAAGCCTCTGCTTGTGGAGTCCTCTTGTGCGTGTCGTCTCAGAAAAGCTCTCTCTCCTTGTGCCCCTGGTGGGCTATTTATAGAGAGAGCAAGGGTATAATCGTCCCTTGAAGATATGAAAACAGATTGAATCAAATCTGTTTGAATCTGGAAAGTAGCCTTGCTGCGAGGCTAAGATCAGCTTCTGCGAAGGTAGAAATGGCAGGTCAGTTGATCTTCTTGATCTGTTTTGATCCTTTCCATATTGTTGGAGGATTTCTCCTGATCTCCTTACTCGTTTTAAGAGAGTCAAGAGATTGTGGCAATCAACTGCCGAATTTGATCTCCGATTTTATCTTAATTGGATTTGATCTGATTAGATCTGATCTCGTTCGGAGATTTGATTGGTCAAAGGTTTGACCATAGCAAACCAATAGTGGCGCTGCCCGCCTTGAACTTACAGCAGAGCTGGAGGCAGTTTCTGGCAAAGTCCGAAAGAAACTCTTCGGCGGAGATAGAAGTTGTCTGTGGCGAGGCTACCATATACCCTTTCTGAGCAGTTGTGTATGGCTTCAGGGCGGAGCTGACTTCCTTTGGTGAAGCTATGAGTTAGCTTCCTGGCGAGGCTTTGAATAGCTTCAAGGCGAAGTCGGGTGATCCTAGCCTCTCAAGCGAGGCTATCCCTTTGGGCTCATATGATGCTAAGTGCTAGCATCTTTAGACCTGCTGAGGTCTGTTTAGAAACAATCCGGGTTCACTGTCTGCTTGCTGGATCAGTGGAGTCTAAGTTGCTTCCTTGTCCCTCGGAGATGGGTGAAAACTAGTCTTCAGCTCGTCTGTCACTTGTCTTTTGTAAATGTCAACAAGTTTAGATATTGTTCGGACCAATAAGAATCTTATCTTTTTAAGTGTCAACACCTTTCTGCGCAGTTGCGCGTGGCTTCAGGCGGAGCTAACTCTCTCTGCGGAGTTGCACTTCAGCAGTTCAAGCGAAGCTATGAGTTAATTTCCTGGCGGAGCTGTGAATGGCTTCAATGTGAAGTTGAATGATCTTAGCCTCTCAGGCGAGGCTATCCCTTTGGGCTCATGTAATGCTAAGTGCTAGCATCTTAGACCTGCTGAGGTCTGTTTAGAGGCAATCCGGGCTTACTGTCTGCTTGATGGATCAGTTGAGTCCAAGTTGCTTCCTTATCCCTCGGAGATGGGTGAAACTGGTCGTCAGCTTGTCTGTCACTCGTCTTTTGTAAATGTCAACAAGTTTAGACATTGTTCGGGCCAGTAAGAATCTTGTCTTTTTTAAGTGTCAACAAGACCCCCTTCAAAGTTTTCGAAAGTCTGCAATGGATCGGACTTCGAAATACTTTGAACTGTTCTGATAGGTGGTATGTGAAGTACGAACGTCGCCATGGTGGTTGAGTTCAGCTTCGTTTTTAATCCTGCTTTGGGATAAGTTCGCCGAAGAATCATGTAGATTCGCGTCTGGGTAGCTTCGCGTCTGGGTAGCTTCGCGTCTGGGCTTCCCGGAATAAGTTCGCTCTGGAGCATCTGTTGCTTTCCCGAGGCCAACTATTGTGGGCCGGTTACGAGAAAGATTACTCCTTCTCTCGCATTGATCGAGGGAGATATTCTTCCCTTGTGCGTTTTCGAGGGAGGATATTCCCTTTTTCAAGGCGCCATCAATGCCTTCATGAGGGAGACGCTTCTCCCTTTGCACGGTTCCAAGGGAAACCGTTCCTTTTTTCAAGGCTCAATAAATGCCTTAAATATGCTCGTGCTTCCACGCTTGAAGCGGCAGCGCTCAGGCCATGAGGCCTATAAATAGGACACCTGAGGTCCTCTGAAGAGAAGTGATCTGCTCTTCTTATCTTCTCTTGGTTGAAAGAGATACTCAGATCTCTGAACTAGTGGGGATGCCCACTCTGGTTATTACCCGGCCAAGGACCGGTAAGTCTTGATCATTCAGAGACTTTACCAATAAACTTTTAGGGAGTTCATCTCCCTTAACTTAGCTCTATCAGCTGCCTCAGGGATCGATTTTCCTTGTTCTTCATTTTACAATTGACTGATCTGCAGAGAAGGATTTCAGCATAGCTTCCCAGCGAAGCTATCATTTTGACTTGATCAAAGAAAGATCACTGCATGCGTGTTAAGTCCGCTACACAGGCAAAACTCGGGACTTAGTCTCTTCAAAGTTGAGCCAGTCTTGCCATAAAGGTGGGGCTAAGACTGCGTCCCTCAGGGTCAGTCTGGCTTAGCCATATAGGCGAGGGTAGGACTTGGCATTTGCTGAGCTAGCCCATCATCACTGTGCAAGTGAGGCTATCCTCTGCTTAACTGAAATCAATGCTTGACTGAATCAGATTGCTCCGCCTCAAAGAATTTGACTTAGTGCTTTTGCAGCTTTTCCTATGTTTAACTTCTAATTTGTTCCGGTTTACATTGCAGTGAGCTATGTTCGGCAATCTTGTGACTTGATGAAAGAAACCAGGAAAATTCCTCTTGCTTTTCCAATTGAGACTTTACCCTTAAGCAGGAGGAACAAACTGGGGCAGCCGATATGTGTCCCCGAAGAGGTTGGCAGTCACTTATTCGAGATGATCCACTTTGAGACGAGGCTGGTAGTCGCTTATCCGAGATGATCCACTTCGGAAAAGCGGACGTCACCTGTAAGGTCGCAGATCTTCCCATTGCCAATTTTCATCAAAGCAGATCCAACCTACTGGTGGCGATCAGTCCTTTGCCAGTTTTGATTGCTGAAGGTTCAACTTCCTGGTGACACAATCTGTCCTGGTGGCACCATCTGCCATTATGTGAAGGATTACGGCCTTGTGCAGGAGGAAGGCCTTTCGTGTCCAGTTAGTTTCACTTGAAAGTAGATAAGACCACTTGTATGCCTCTTGAGCAAATGATTCTGTTGTATGAAACACAACCTTGATGTAGTAGAATCAATGTACCTTTCCTTTTAAATCAATGAAAGTTCATTTTCTGCTCATTTGATTTTTGCTTTGCCTTCATCTTGAACTTGGCTAGCGGAGCTAAACTCCATGCAGGGTTAAAAGATAGGACCCTTTTTGAATCCAGAGTAAGCTTTCAGCGAAGCTAGCATATCTGCTGAGTTAGGCCTATGCCTTTAGCGAGGCTAAGGAAATCCTGATGGCGAAGTCATCGATGTATTGTGCGAAGTCCGCATCTGGCTCATGGCGAAGTTAGCCCTTAATAGGGCTGAATCAGCGCTTCTCGGGAAGGCGCTTTAGGCGCCGTTTCAAATTAATTTGAAACGACAGCCTGTGCTCTTATCGAGGCGTCGTTTCAGGCGATCGTCAGCCTATAAGAGCCCTACAGGCTGAGAGAGAAGGTTATCATTTCTCTTTGAAATTTCCAGAGCACTTGACTCTTTTTCCTTCTTCTTTCCTCTTCATTCAAGAGTTTAAGAACTTCCACAGTTCTTCAATGGCGCCCAAGAGACGAGTGGGAAAAGAAGTGGCAACTTCTGCAGCGGAGGGTCCTTCTCCTCCTCCGGTCGTCGAACGACCAATCGCCGGTAGGGAACTTTCCCTTTGATTAGAGACTGTCGTCTCTCTTTTAAAGCCGATGTCTGGATGTCTTTGGATGAACCCAAAAATGATCAATTATGATCTGTTATTCTTAGGGAATTCAGTTCCCTGAATTTCCCTTGCTTTCTTGAATGGGAATCCAAGAACTGAAGAGTTCTTCTTTAAGCTTCCAGGCGAAGCTATCCCTTAGGCTGTTTACAACAGGATGCAGAGCTGTCCTTTCAAAAATGACTGAAGAGGACCTTAATGCCCTTAAAAAAATGATTTTTGGACCAAAATATCCTCCTGACGAAGTTAGTCCTTAGGGCTGTATTGCATTCTGTTTAAGCTTCTAAAGCGAAGCTAACACTTGGATATTTTCTTGTATCCGACCTTTGTTGCGATTGCGAAGTGCGGAATTAACTGCAACTGCAAGGCTAAGCTTCGGGGTGAAGCTATCATCAGGCCAGCTTCATTGGAACTTCTGGTAGACCAACTTAAGAGGGATGTAGACGAATGGCGCCGTCTTAGCCATTCGGACCTGGAGTCTTCGGTTAGCGAGCAGCTTGCGCACCTTATTGCTCAAATGCATGAATCCCATCTTGCTGCTCAGGAAGCTGCTAAGGCCATTTCTTCTGACTTGAAGTCCTTGGAAACAAGGAAGGTAGAGTTTAGGGACGCCATAGATGCTTCTAACAGTGCTCTTCTTGACGTTGAAGATAAAATTGAAAAGGCGAAGGAGATGATCAGAAAGGCAAATCTTCTCTTATCCAAGGCTGAACCTGTACGTCTTGAAGAGATTATGCGGCTTGAGCAACTCAAGGTTCAGAGTGACGAACTCTCGCGGCGGGAGTTAGCTCAGAGGGCAACCTTGGTTGAAGTTGAAGCTCGCTTAGCCCAGACGGTGAGCTTTAATGAGGCTGAGCTGAGATCGCAGGCGCTTGTCCGGGCTACTGATGATAGGAAGATAAGGCTGGCCTTTCTTGAAGGACGGATCAAATCTTATGACGCACGCTCGTAGCTTGTAATATATGTGCCTTCATGTATCCCTTCTTCTCGAAATTAATAAAAATAATTTTGTTTTGACTCCCCTGTCGAACCTCCAACTTGCTTTATCTGCTGAGTTGTCGTTCCCAAATTGTATTGCAGCCACCTGAGAGAATAGTCCTTGCTGGGTTGAATAATGAGACTTGGCTATCTGCTGATTCAGAGGTCGCACTGACGTAACCAGTTGAGAAGCCACCAAGCTCAAGATTAGCCTTTGTGGGGCTAAAAGGGTAATACTTGTCTTTTATAGATGTCAACAAGTACGGGTGAGACCTGTCTTTTGTAAATGTCAACTGGCTCAAGGTTGAGACTTGGCTGTCTGCTGGTTCAGAGGTCGCAATGACATAACCGAATGAGACGCCACTAAGCTCAAGGTTGGTGATACTTATCTTTTGTAAATGTCAATAAGTATCGAAACCTGTCTTTTATAAATGTCAACAGGCTCGAAATTGAGACTTGTCTTTGTAAATGTCAACAAGCTCAAAATTGAGACTTGGCTGTCTGCTGGTTCAGAGGTCGCAATGACATAACCGATTGAGACGCCACCAAGCTCAAGGTTGGTGATACTTATCTTTTATAAATGTCAATAAGTATCGAGACCTGTCTTTTGTAAATGTCAACAGGCTCAAAATTGAGACTTGTCTTTTGTAAATGTCAACAAGCTCAAAATTGAGACTTGGCTATCTGCCAGTTCAGAGGTCGCAGTGACATAACTGATTGAGATGCCACCAAGCTCAAGGTTGGTGATACTTATCTTTTGTAAATGTCAATAAGTATCGAGACTTGTCTTTTGTAAATGTCAACAGGCTCAAAATTGAGACTTGTCTTTTGTAAATGTCAACAAGCTCAAAATTGAGACTTGGCTATCTGCCAGTTCAGAGGTCGCAATGACATAACTGATTGAGATGCCATCAAGCTCAAGGTTGGTGATACTTATCCTTTGTAAATGACAATAAGTATCGAAACCTGTCTTTTGTAAATGTCAACAGGCTCGAAATTGAGACTTGTCTTTTGTAAATGTCAACAAGCTCAAAATTGAGACTTGGCTGTCTGCTGGTTCAGAGGTCGCAATGACATAACCGATTGAGACGCCACCAAGCTCAAGGTTGATGATACTTATCTTTTGTAAATGTCAATAAGTATCGAGACCTGTCTTTTGTAAATGTCAACAGGCTCAAAATTGAGACTTGTCTTTTGTAAATGTTAACAAGCTCAAAATTAAGACTTGGCTATCTGCCAGTTCAAAGGTCGCAATGACATAACTGATTGAGAAACCAACAAGCTCAAGGTTGTAATGGAACTTGGGACAAGGTCTCGTTTTCTTGGGGAGAAACGAGGAAATCACTGTCATAGGTTTAGTGTTAACGTAACAGCGAAATGTATATGTGGTATTACCATTCTATGGATGAGAATTGGTAAGTGATTTTGGAGGTCTCGTTTTCACGGAGAGAAACGAGGGAATCACTGTCATAGGTTTAATGTTAACGTAACAGCGAAATGCATATGTGGTTTTACCATTCTATGGACGAGAATTGGTAAGTGATTTTGGAGGTCTCATTTTCACGGAGAGAAACGAGGGAATCACTGTCATAGGTTTAATGTTAACGTAACAGCGAAATGCATATGTGGTCTTACCATTCTATGGACGAGAATTGGTAAGTGATTTTGGAGAGGGAATCAAATGGGAACAGGTCCCTTAGGATTTTTAGCAAATCCCCAGCTGTCAACGGGTTTGATATGCCTTTACCAACTACCGTTTGAATTGGGCTAGCCATGCTATTCCCCTCAGCATGATGAGTTGTCGAGGACTTATGTTGGGCTTAATGGCCAACATTTTCCTCTATCCTTAATTGTTAAGGATATTGGATCATCTGGTTAGCGTACGTGTAACCTTGATTCTCCTTTGAGAGAACCAGTATATAGCCAAGTTCCTACTGGTGTATGATCTCGTTTGGAGGAAGAGAAAGGCTCTCTTTGCATGTACCTTAGACATAAAGGTCTTGATCAGAGGTGTAGTGTTAACTTGATCATGAGAAAGATCCTTAATCAAGGATAATACTTCTTTAAGAACTTGCCATTGACCGGCATCATGAGTAAATCGCCATCTGAAGTCATAAGGCGGTATGCTCCGTTTGAATAGACTGTTTTTATTACAAACGGTCCTTCCCATTCAGGTTGAAATTTGCCTTTGGTCTTGTGCGTCATAATCATCGGTCGTCTGACGGCTAAAACCAAGTCTCCTTTCTGGAAGACTCTTTGTTTGACCTTCTTATTGAAGCCTTTTGAGATTCGAGCTTGATATAATTCGATATGCTGTTGAGCTTGTAGTCGCTTCTCATCTAGGGCTTCGAGCTCTTGAAGATGTAATCGATCATTGTCCTCTGATGTGATCTTAGTCATTAGAGCGACTCGCAATGACGGCATCTGGATTTCCAGCGGGATGACTGCTTCACACCCGTACACTAGGAAAAAAGGCGTATTGCCTGTAGGGATCCGAACCTTGGTTCGGTATGCCCAAAGACATTCACCAAGCTTTTCGTCCTAATCTCGCTTATTCGAGGAGACGAACTTCTTGAGTAGCTTGATGATCGTTTTGTTGAATGCTTCCGCCAAGCCGTTAGCGGCGGGGTTATAGGCAGTCGAAGCCACATTTTGAATTCGGTATTTATCGCAGAACCGATAGAATACTTGGCTTATGAATTGGGGACCATTATCATGGATGATCCGCCTAGGGACACCAAATCGATGGATGACATGGTGCTTGATGAAATTAACCACATTAGAGGTTTTGACTTCAACCAGTGGTATAGCTTCCGCCTACTTTGAAAAGTAGTCGGTTATTCCCAGGATAAACCGGTGTCCTTTTGTCGAAGAAGGGCTGATTGGCCCTACGACGTCGATTCCCCATGCTTCGAACGGCCATGAAGCAACAGTTGGGTGGAGCAACTCTGGAGGCTGGTGTATGAAGTCCGCATGAATCTGACATGCTTACACCTTCGTGCATATTGGATGGCATCGGCTATCATGGTTGGCCAATAGTATCCAAGCCTATGCAACCTATCTTTAAGTTTTGGACCTGGCTGATGAGCTCCGCAAATGCCATCATGTGCTTCTTTAAGCACTTCCTGTGCCTCTAAATTAGAAAGGCAACGGAGGAGGATGCCGTCATATGAACGACAGTAAAGTGTCTTCAGAGTTGGATCGTAGTAGAAACGGAGAGACCTTCGTCTGATAGATGTCGCTTCTTTAGGATCGTCTTGCAGCAGACCATGTAAAGCATAGTCGATGAGAGGAAATCGCCAATCTCTCGGCTCAAGATCCGTTGAGATATTATAGACCTCTCGGGTTCTTAACATATGCTTAGAGCATACAAGATGTCGAGTTGTCACTGTGAGGTGATACTCGGTGTCGGCTGGCAAGGCTAGTGTTGTTGCTAATGCAGCAAGAGCGTCCACCTTGGTATTTTGAGATCGAGACACGTGCCCGATGTAGAAGCCTTCGAACAGATTAGCCAATTCGATGGCTGTATGGTAATAAGGCACCAAATCCTCATGGCGAACTTCATATTTGCCTTTAACCTGATTGATAATCAGTTTTGAATCACTGTAGGCTTCAAGGTAGCGTACCCCCATTCCATGGGCGAGCTGAAGACCAATGAGCAGAGCATTATATTCTGCTACATTGTTGGAGCATGACTCTGTCAGGGAGAATGCTCTGGGAAGGACATGATTCTGTGGGGAGATGAACACAACCTCCACTCCGGTAATAATCTTACCTTTAGGGCCTATTCGTGATGCTCCATCGAAGAACATCTGCCACACTTCATCCTCTGAAGTTATATTAGACTCGAAGACTTCATCTGGAATATCTTCGTGAAGTTTTGAGTTTTCTGGGACTGGATGAGCACCCAAGAACTCTGCAAGGGCCTGACCTTTAACTGCCTTCTGTGGGGTAAAGATCATGTCGTATTGAGACAAAAGAAGCGCCCATTTAGCTAATCTTGAGTTCAATGATCCTGGCTTCGTCATGAGAAGGCGCAAAGGACTCACCTTGGAGATGACATGTATGGTTTGGCCAACCAAATAATGTCGTGTTTTCTGAACAGCGAAGACAAGAGCTAAACACTCTTTCTCGATAGGATTGTAGCGAGATTCTGCTTCTATGAGAGTCTGCTCAGATAATAAATGGCCTGCTCGTGACCATTGTCGTCCTTTTGAGCGAGGAGGGCGCCAAGAGAATGGTCCAGAGCTTTCGCATAAAGCAAGAATGGCTTCCATGATGTGGGGGCCACTAAGACTGGAGGCTTCGTGAGGTATCTCTTGATGTCTTCATAAGCTTCCTGACAGGCTTGATCCTATACAAAGGAGGCACCTTTTTTCATAAGTCGGGTGAACGGTTGACAGTGGCCTGAGAGATTTGCGATGAATCTTCTGATATAAGCCAGTCTACCCTGCAAGCCTCTAAGCTCTTTGAGGTTCCTCGGTGGATGCATGCTCCGAATGGCTTTGACTTTGTCTGGGTCAAGATGAATCCCTTTTGATGTAATGATGAACCCAAGGAACTTGCCACTTGACACCCCCAAGAAGGATTTTGTCGGGTTCATTTTCAGTTGATGAGCCCGCATTATGTCGAACATCATTCTCAGATCGCGAAGATGGTCATCTTTATTGCGGCTTTTGATAGCAATGTCGTCGACATAGCATTCCACCATTTTTTGAAGATGGTCGCGAAAGATTGTACTCATTGCCCGTTGATTTTTTCTCCGGCGTTCTTTAGCCCGAAGGGCATCACGGTGTAGCAGTATACCCCAAGGGTGTTCGGAACAAAGTATGCTTCTCATCGTCGGGATACATTTTAATCTGATTGTACCCTGAAAAGCCGTCCATGAAAGACATTCTTTCGATTCCACAGGTATTGTCAATCATGACATCAGTCATGGGCAGTGGGAATTCGTCTTTAGGGCAAGCCGTATTGAGATCACGGTAGTCGATGCAGATCTGTATCTTCCCGTTCTTCTTGAGGACGGGAACGATATTAGCAATTCAATCTGGATGTTGTTCCTCCCGAATGAAGCCACATGCAATGAGCTTATGGACTTCAGCCTCAATAGCTTCCATAATGTTTGGACGAAACCGACGTTGCTGCTGCTTGACTGGCTTGGCATCGAGTCTGATGTTCAGACGGTGCATGACGACTTGTGGATCGAGTCCGGGCATATCTTCGTAGCTCCATGCGAAGATGTCTATGTACTCTTTTACAAGTATTATCAATTCTTCCTTTTCTGTAAGTGATAAGCTTTCACTTATGAAGATGGGCTTAGGGTGATCTTAACTACCAAGTTGACCTGCATCACCTTATCTTCAGTAGGTGGTTCGCGCAGTTCGAATCGCTTTTCCCATTAGAGGTCGAATTGCTAGGCCCATGGTTCCTCATCAGTAGCTTCTGCAGGCTCCAATTGACTGCTTGAAGTCATATTAACGGTGAGGTTTTCGAACATCATTCCCACACTAACATCTGAGTCCCACTCGGAGGATGAGGCTGAATGTGATGGAATTGGTTCATCGTCTGTGAATTGAACCGTTGCTTACGATGTGGGTGTAACGTATCCCAACCCCCTGCGTGCACTATCATAGTAATCTGCAGGCTTCCCTTTTGGCACAAAGTTACGCAGCAAGCTACGCCTTCCTTTTCCGAAATTCAAGCCTTCTCCATGCTTTAGGTCGTATCCCATTTTCTTCATAATATGGCGCGCTGGTTGTTCGTAATGGAAGAATTGTGGAGTGTCTGAGTCCGAACTTGAATCTGCGGTTATGGGTCCCCGTGGTTGGGTTCTACCGAAAATTATCGGTAACGGACCTTCTTTGGACGGAGAGATCACTAGTGTGGCCCCTTCTATAGCTTCCATGGGTGTACTGGACGTACTTGGTTTATGCAAAGGCATGTGCAGAGAGCTATCCGTAATGGATTCAAATAGCCTGACACTCGCAGGATAATCGAAGGAAATATTATCATTAATTACCCATTCACCTTCATCTTCAGAAGGAGTATTACATTGGGGATTATTAAGACATGCTATAATCGGTTCACCAATCAAAATGGCTGGCATGCCTGCTTCGGATTCTGAATCCGCCCATTGCCACTTTCATCATCATCTGGCAATGGCTCTTTGGGTGTTTCACCGGCCTCTTGATACAGGAGAGCATCAATGAAGTAATTTTCCACCCCTTTGAATGGTTGCTTTTCAGCAAAGACAGTTCGTACTGTCGTATCATCTTCGACATATTTGAAGCACTGGTGCAGAGTGGAGGGAACGATCCAGTTGGCGTGGATCCACGGTCGTCCTAGCAACAGGTTATATGATGTGTCGGCGTCAATGACATAGCATGTCACTTCTGACTTCAGGCTCCCAATTCGACAACGGAGTCGAATCTTTCCAAGTGGATGACTACTCCCGGCATTGAAACCGTATATTGTAGTGGTGGTTGTGGACAACCTATACAGCGATATACCGAGGAAGTAAAGTAACCTTTTTGGGATGATGCTGAGTGCGGACCCCGGGTCGACTTGTACTCTTTCAATGCACGTTGAACCAATATATCCGGTGTAGTACAGAGGTCAATCGTGCTTGTTATCTTTGAGAAGCATATCTTCCGCTATGAAGGTAATAGCGGGGACCTTTGATTGTACATGATGACACTCTGGGCAAGAAGACTGAGCGTCATCGTTAGGGGTTTCTGGCATATATGTCAGGAATGATTCTGAATTTGCCAGGGCATCCCTGAGTGCTTCTCTTGTCTCTTTTGAGAGATGAAGGAGCTCATGTATTGTAATACGAGTTGGGATATTAGCCAGCTGAGCCAATATGTCAAAACGAAAGGGCATGTCAAGCCCTGGTCCTGAAGGCTTCTTCAGGACTTGGTCGAATCGGACCTCTTTAGGCTTCTCTTTTCCCTTGGTTGGAATCGAAGCGGATGCTGGTATTTGTACTGACATCGTTTGCTGTTGTGTCTCGCCAGTAGCTTTCTCATACTGTTTTAAGTATGATTTTCCGGATCGAGTACCCGTCGGTTGAGGTACATCGGCCTGCGTTGTGCAAGCATGCTTTTCTCCTTCTGAATCACTGAGGGAAGCTGACGTGAGATTGCCGTCGTCTGGCGGGATGGAGATGACATTGCAAGATTTGCCCTTTGACTTGGGCCTCTTTGAATCCCACTATTCGTCTTGGACGAGGTCTGGGTGTATCCACATGACTTCCCCTGTCTCCAATGTTAAGGGAACAAGACCTTCATTATCTTGAGTTTTAGCTGGAGGATGCTTGACTTCCAACCGTGGCGCAGGGACTGGATAAGTCCCGTCAGGAACTGTGACCTTTGGGGTTTTGCCGAACTCGAGGGTCACCATATTGGCAGCGACTTTCTTCTACTCTGACTTTAGTGTCAGGACTCCGGCGTCGACCAAGGCTTGAATTCTATCTTTGAGGACATAGCACTTGTCGGTAGGATGGTGAATCATCCTGTGATAGAGACAATATTTGGGGTCGTTTGTGCGTCCTATCTCATTGGGACGCCGAGCATCTGGCAGCTTCATTTTATTCCCTTTGTGAAGTAAATGGAATATCGTGACCACCTGATCGTCTCTGAAGGAGTACTGTTTTGGAGGGAACTTAGACTCCTGATTACTGAAGCCGCTCTTCTTGGCTTTCGACTGCACGTCCCCGGACAATTCAACGGACATAGTCTCCTTCCCTTTAGCTTGAGAAGACTGCGCCATGTCGCTACGTCCTTTATTGTTCATACCCCATTTGCCTTTGGGGGTGGATGGTTCGAACTTTTTAGCCGACTTTTCGGCTATCTCAGCTTGTTCGACCAATTCCTTCCAGGTGTGGGCTTTGACAGCCCCCATGCGAACTTCTACCTGGTCCAAGAAGTTATGCCTGCACGTCTGTAAGAGCATGGGTAATGGCATTCCTGCTGGGCACATCAAAGACAGATTTCTGAACCGCTCAATGTAGTCACGGACAGATTCGCCCTTCTTCTGCACGATGGAGAGGAGCTTGTCCATGGTTACCTCAGTATCATCCTCATAGAAATGAGAGAGGAATCAGGTTTCTAGGTCGATCCAGGAATTGACAGAGCCCAGAGGGAGACTTCGGAACCAGTCAAATGCCACCCCCTTTAAGGTGCCAATGAACAGCCTAGCCATGATGGCGTCATTGCTTATAACATTACCAGTCTGAGACCGAAAATAGTAGATGTGCTGATTTGGTGAACTTTTACCATCATACGTATGCAACGTTGGTGGTTTGAACTTTGGTGGGTATGGCACTGAATCCCACTCCAATGGGTAAGGACGGACTGCCCCTACTTTCTTTAATTCATCCCTCTGAGTTAGGGACGCGATTTGAGCTTGGAGACCTTTAAGGACTTCAGCGTCTAAAGAAGAACCCTCCTTGGATTTCTCGATCTTTGGCTGATCATTGCTAAAATGGCACTGAATCGTCATGATTGCTCCCGGCATCATTGTTATTTCGATTGCTGAGGAGTTGAGCAAGCATCTGTTGAATATTGTCCAGAGCTTCTTGCTGGGTCTTGGAAGTTTGCTCCTGAGCTTCCAAACGTCGACGAAGGTCGTCGTTAATATTATCAGCCATGTTGACTGACGCTCTGTCTGTTTGCACTGAGCTAACTGTCGCTGAAGAGGCATACCCACTGTCTTCATCTTCTTCATCCGATGGCTGGAGTGCTCTTCTGGGCTCCGGCGAGGCTAGGGCCGTTGAGGAAGAAGGTTGTTCATAACTATAGGGTATCGCCACCCTAGATCGGGTGTTTCGGAAAATACCCTCTTCATGTCATTTGTCACATACATTGCATTTATGTTGTCACTTTACCACACTTGTTAGCTAATAAATTATATTAATAAGTTGTTTTTTTCTTTGCTAAATGTAGGCCCAAATGCTCAAGGAAAGAAAAGAGAAACAAGCCCAAAAGCCCACCAAATTCTAAATTAATTCAGAATAAATTCGAAGTGAAGAAATCAGGGCTAAATCTTGGCATATCAAGAGGTTGAGAAAAATCCTCCCTGAATCGAGCGATTGAAGCCAGAAAATCAGAAGCTGTTTCGTCAACGGTTGAAGCCGAAACAAGAAAACCAGCAGGAGATGCGAGATACCCTTCAAACCAGGAGCTTCCCCCCCTGGTGTGGCCACCTGGCCACACCAAGGCCGCGAAAACGCAGTCCAAGCCGCGTTTTCGCGGCATAACAGTATCAGTTGGGAGAGCGTTTGCTCCCCCAATCTTCCCGGGATTCGCCTCCTTTGGTTTTTGGCTATAAATACCTCTTTCAGCAGAGAAAAAAGCAGCGAAGACTAGGATTAAGTTTTGCATTTATTTTTTTAGGATTTAGGCTCTTTGTTAGCTAGAAAGAAAGTTGTAATCTTGCTTTTTAAGTTGTAGTCCAGTTTCAAAAACTTGTGAGAGAGAGGACTGAGAGCTTGTACTTGAAGATTGAAGTGACAGCAATACAAAAGTTGAGCCAATTTCTCTTCTAGTTGCAGTACGGTATGGGTTACATTATGTCTTTGTTTTCTTCTTCTTTCTCTATGGATAACTAAACATCTTTCTGGGCTTGCTATCGAACTCTCTCTTGCTTTTCTTCTCTCTTGTTTTTAAAAGAAAAAGACCCGATGACTCATATGAATGCCTTACTTAAAAGCCTTTCTTTTTGAAAGTGTTCTTGAAGGCACATGAGGATGGGTTTGGATGTTAAATTCACAACTCTTTCATGAACATCTCTTGAATCGTTTTTAATTTATTCTTACTTCTTCGCGCTTGATTTTTTAACATTCGATTCTCCGATTTCTTGAAGAAAAAGACTCAACTCTTCTAACATCTTGTGTGCTTTACTTAAAGCTTTCTAAAAGACAACTCTAAGTTTTGCAAATGATCATCTAAGGGACTTAGCATTTTAAGAGAAGAATAACCAATTGAGTTGTGAGATAGTGAGTCCAGACTTTCTTTATTATTACAAACAACAACACAATTTCTAAGTTTTCTAAATCACCTTCTCCAAAACCTTTCCTAAAAAGTTGCAATTTTTCTTTCATTCATCTCTTTCTTTCCATTCTCTTTTTCCTAAAAAACGAACACAATTCCTTGTTTTAAAAACGAATCACGAAAAGCTTCCATCGCATCCCTCCTTGTGGACACGACCCTTTAGCCACGAGCTACACGGTAAATTCTTGAACTCATTGGTTGTTTCTCTTTATTTTAGCAATCAATTTTTGGCGCCGTTGCCGGGG
Source organism: Agave tequilana (assembly GCA_038442645.1). NCBI lineage: Eukaryota > Viridiplantae > Streptophyta > Magnoliopsida > Asparagales > Asparagaceae > Agave > Agave tequilana. The sequence continues at coordinate 74,041 of JAVJIF010007045.1, forward strand.
TGGGAACGTTGTAGTTGTTTTAACAAGTTTGTGTGTTTGTTTCAGGGACTTGAAGATCAAGATCTAGCATTCAAGCTTTGCCAAGAAGACTTGCAAATTCTGTGCCCTACTCTCGAAAGTAGGAAACAGAATTTCAAGAAATTGCTTTGCAAAATCTGAAAATTTTCATTGGACTACTAAAAACTTTGTTTTGCAGGACATATTGCTCGCAAAAATTTTAGTTTTTATATGTCATATTTGTGCTAGTTTCACTATCCAACATCCCTGTTTTAAGTCAACAGTAAAATATTCGTTGAAAAGTTAAAATTGATTAGACATTTGCATTCTAGGCACGAGTATTTTCAATTCCTTTACTTTACTGTTGAAGAGAGCTGGAGACAAGGTATGTATGCATAGCATATAGTTTAGGAAACATTCTTGGGTGACTTTGCTTTTGAATGCTACTTTTCTATATCTTGCACGCTTTGCACGAATCAATTCTAAGGGCAAAACCTAAATCAAGATAAGGTGGGGAAGTCATTACCCTTCCTTAGCCCACAAACCATCTCCAAGCACGCACAACCTAAGCCTAAATAAATCTGATAGACGTTGGCCTTAGGGACATCTCGAACTCACTAGGAGATTATCCTAAAGAGGGAAGGTGTTGGAAATTGACTCCTGCCAAATCAGTGTCTAGGAAGGGGATTGACGGCCGAAAGCCCGAAGATTGATGGTTATTTAATTAAGGAACGTCTTTGACGGAAAACCTCCCACCAATCTTGCCCTGACCTGGCTGATTAGCTTGTGGTCGAAGTCTACATTCTACCTCTAGTGGACAATCAACCAGTTAGGAGTTGTCTAAGTCGAGGTTACCTTAGACTAGGCTTGGTTGATTTCTATTGTTGACTGTTGGTTGAACTTGTTTGTGTTTGTGATTGTGTATGCAAGTGTGGTCAAGAGACCCCAATTCATCTAGGTTGACTAGAAACACATCACCACCCAAGTTTGAACCAAGACCAGATCCGGTAATGGCTCAATCCACATCACTGCAGGATAGGTTCCACCAGATTAGGACCTCACTTCCATCTTGCATTTCACTTCCATCGGTTGGTGAATACAATTTCTAGCTCAAGCCTCAATTCATCAACACACCCCCTAAGTTTCATGGTCTAGAGTCCGAAGATGCCTACTTCTTCATAAGAGAATTTGAGGAAGTATGTCTAATAATGAAAATCTCACACCTTGTAGACGACGCTATTAGGTTGAGATTTATCCCATGCGCACTTAAGGACCTAGTAAAGAAGTGGCTCTACAGCTTAGCAGTCGATTCCATCACGTCTTGGGATGGTTCATCAAGGTTTTCTTGAAGAAATTCTATCCTATCCATAAAACCGCTCTCATTAGGAAGACGATCATGCAATTCAAGTAAGAACCTAGTGAACCGTTCTGGAGGTACTTTGAACGCTTTAAGGACCTCCTTGTCCAATGTCCACACCATGGAATAGAGAAATGGCGACAATGTCAAATTCTCTATGACGGTTTAAACTATTCCACCAAAACCCTCTTAGAAAGTATGTGCCAAGGGGGTTTCTTGCAGAAAGATGAAGATGAAGGATGGGATTTGTATGAAAATTTGGCTGAGAAGACCATCCAATGGGAATCTGCTAGTGAGACCTCTAGAAATCCTAACTCAATCTCTTCAAAAGGAGGTCTCCATTCCATAGAATCATCCATCGCTAATGAGGCTAAGTTAGCAAACCTGGCTAGAAGACTGGAAGCTGTAGAAACGAAAGAACCAAGTCCAGTCAACCAAGTCAGCCCGAACCAATTTCCACCCCCGGGCTGCACTTACTGTCAAACCATGAATCATGTGTTCGAGGAGTGCCCAGTGTTTCAGGCTCAACAATCCTACCATGAACCGCTGAATGCGGCCTTTTCAAGGCCGAACAATAACCCTTACGCTCCAACGTACAATCCCGGCTGGAGAAATCACCCTAATTTCTCATGGAGCTAAAACAACAATGACCATTCACGATCCAATCATGCTAGCCACTTCCATCATGGTAATAATTCTTTCAATCATCAACCCAACTTCTCTAATTTCCATAATAATTCTCCCAACCATCCACCAAACTTTCCGAATTATCAACAGAACTTTCCTAATCAAGCTCCACAATCCTCCTTCCAGAATCCTCAATTAGAAAGGAGAATGACTGACTTTGAAAGAAACATGGAGAGATATATGAAAAACCAAGACTCTCTCATGCAGACCATTCAGAGGTTAGAGGTTCAAATGAGTCAACTAGCCAACCCACAGAATGAGAGACAAAAGGGTACCCTGCCTAGTCAGCCAGTCACCAATCCGAGGAATTCCCAACAAGCTCATTTGGCTGAGGATCCTTCATTCAATCAATGTCATGCTATCCATACATTGAGGTCAGGAAAGAGAGTTGATAACCAAGTGTCAACACCACCCATTCCCATTCAGCACAACCAAAATCAAGCCTCCACCTCATCTAATCCAATTTCTTCCAATTCTGACGAGTCTGAAAAAGACAAGTCAGCCAGCCAGGTGCATCAGCCTATAGTACCATTTCCTAATAGGCTGAAAAATAACAAGCAAAATCCTCACATGGACAAGATAATTGAGATGTTTAACCAAATAAAGATAAATGTGCCACTTCTTGATGCCATCCAACAAGTTCCTTCCTATGCTAAGTTTCTAAGGACATGTGCACCAAGAAGAGAAAGACTAATGTTCCTAAAAAGGTCTTCTTAGCCACTAATATTAGTGAGCTATTTTCGGGTCCTATCCCTGTTAAGTACAAAGATCCAGGTAGTCCCACCATTGCCTGCACAATAGGACAAGCCGAGATTAGTCGTGCACTTCTTGACTTGGGGGCAAGTATCAACTTGCTTCCATTCTCTGTTTATCAACAACTCGGGTTGGGTGACCTTAGTCCAACTCGAGTCACCATCCAACTGGCTGACCGTTCTGTTAAAGTTCCAAAAGGGGAAATTAATGATGTCCTGATCCGGGTAGGAGAGTTCATATACTCTATTGATTTCATAGTTCTGGAGACAACCTGTGTGCAACTCCAATCGTAGGGCTCAAACTCCTGTTATCCTAGGTCGACCATTCCTTGCTACTGCTAATGCCATCATCAATTGTAGGAATGGGTCTATGAGGTTAACCTTTGGGGACATGACTAGAGAAGTCAATGTCTTCAATCTAGGAAAACAACCCCGCGATATCGAGGACCAAACATTTGAAGTCAACCTAATTGAGAACTTGACAAGTGAACACGGGGAAGAATTGGAATCAGAAGTGGAGATTGACTTCGAGTTAGAGTCTGACAACTTTAATCTTGATCAAGTTGTAGATTCTGCTGTGAATTGGGCCTCAAACCCTATTTCACCAACAATTGAGCCAACAGATTTGACTAGTCCCTCTAGTGAGTCTTCCTCTTTCTTAGAATTAAAAGCCCTACCTGCGCATCTCAAGTACGCCTATCTAGGCGAACAAGAGACCTTTCCGTCATCATTGCCTCCCATTTAAATGACGAGGAAGAAAAAGATTTGAAAGCAATTCTAAGAAAACATAAGGAAGCCATCGGGTGGACTATGACTGATATCAAGGGATTAAGTCCAACCATCATTCAACACCGCATCCATCTCAATGAAGACGCCACACCCAAAAGAGACCCGCAGCGTAGGTTAAACCCTATAATGCAAGAGGCTGTTCATGTTGAAATCATAAAACTCTTAGACAATGGGATAATTTATCCCATTTCTGATAGCCAATGGGTCAGTCCTGTCCACGTGGTCCCAAAGAAATCGGGTTTCACCGTAGTGGAAAACGAGAACAAAGAGTTGGTTCAAACTCGACTTCCTACGAAGATTCGAGTTTGCATTGACTATAGGAAACTGAATGCTGCAACTCGTAAGGACCATTTTCCACTTTCCTTCATTGATCAAATGCTTGAACGTTTAGCGGGTCATGAGTATTACTGTTTCTTGGACGGTTACTCGGGCTATAACCAGATCCCTATCGCTCCTGAGGACCAAGAAAAGACTACGTTCACATGTCCATTTGGGATATTTGCTTATCGTTGAATGCCCTTCGGCTTATGTAATGCCCCAGCAACGTTTCAACGTTGCATGTTGAGTCTTTTCTCAGATATGGTAGAACGCTTCTTAGAAATCTTCATGGATGATTTCTCCATCTACGGAGATTCATTCACTCAATGTCTCCACCATCTTGAACTCGTCCTCCAACGTTGTGCTGAGAAGAATTTGACACTGAACTGGGAGAAATGCCACTTCATGGTAAAATATGGAATTGTCTTGGGTCATGAAATCTCCAAGAAAGGAATTGAAGTGGATAGAGCCAAAATCGAGGTTATTGCTAAGCTTCCCATGCCCAAATGCGTTAAGGACATTAGATCCTTCTTAGGACACGCTGGTTTTTACCGACGATTTATCAAGGATTTTAGTAAAATTGCTAGGCCCTTGACTAATCTGTTAGCTAAGGATGTGTCCTTCACTTTCGATGCTGAATGTATAGATTCTTGGGAGAAGCTTAAGAGAGAGCTTATTTCTGCACCAATCATATCTTCACCGGATTGGTCTAAGCCGTTTGAGATCATGTGCGACGCTTCTGATTTTGCCATAGGCGCTGTCCTAGGACAACGCATTGATAACAAGCAGCATGTGATCTACTACTCTAGTAGGACTCTAAACGATGCTCAAATGAACTACACTACGACCGAGAAGGAATTCTTGGCAGTAGTGTTTGCCTTAGAGAAGTTTCGTCCCTACCTACTAGGATCCAAAACCACCGTTTTCACCGATCATTCTGCGCTTAGGTACCTCATGATGAAGAAGGATGCCAAGGCCCGACTCATTCGTTGGATCCTCCTTCTTCAATAATTCGATCTTGAGATTCGAGATAAGAAAGGCGTAGAAAATGTCGTTGCTGACCACCTCTCACGGATCCCTAATTCTCCATGCAACGAATTACCCATCAATAAGGATTTTCCTAATGAATATCTCTCAGCTATCTCTAGGGAACCTTGGTTTGCTGATATAGTGAATTACTTAGTCACAAACCAAACTCTATCTCATTGGTCCAAAATGATGTTTACCGGTTCTTATCCCAAGTCCGGTATTTCTTTTAGGAGGAACCATATCTTTTCAAGTACTGTTCTGACCAAATTATTAGGAGATGCATTCCCGATGAGGAGGTTAAGAGTGTTTTATCCTTCAGTCACGAACTTGCATGCGGTGGACACTTTGGTCCCCGCAAGACTACTGAAAAGGTGCTACAAAGTGGGTTTTATTGGCCCACTCTGTTCAAGGATGCCTATGAATATTGCAAGACGTGCACTAGATGCCAAATGGTAGGACGGATCTCACACCGAAATATGATGCCCCTCAACCCAATTCTAGAAATAGAACTCTTTGATGTTTGGGGCATCGACTTTATGGGTCCATTTCCTAACTCATTTGGAAACCAATACATATTGGTTGCTGTGGATTATGTGTCCAAGTGGGTAAAAGCCATTCCGTGTAAAACTAATGATAACAAAGTTGTCAAGTTTTTGAAAGAAAACATTTTTTCCTGCTTCGGAACCCCTCGTGCTATCATCAGTGATAATGGCACCCACTTTTGCAATAGATCTTTTGAGGTCCTTATGCGAAAGTATGCCATAACTCACAAGTTGTCCACACCATATCATCCTCAAACCAGTGGGCAAGTTGAGATTTCAAATAGACAAGTCAAGCTTATATTGGAGAAAACTGTGAACCAAAACCAGAAAGATTGGTCCATCAGACTTGTAGATGCTCTATGGGCCTACAGGACCGCTTTCAAGACAATTCTAGGAATGTCTCCCTATAGGATAGTCTATGGCAAACCTTGTCACTTGCCCGTTGAGTTAGAGTACCGAGCCTTATGGGCAATCAAGCAGTTGAATTTCGATTTGACTAAGGCCGGTGACCTTCGGAAACTACAAATTTCCGAATTGGAGGAATTGAAAAATGAGGCCTATGAAAATGCTAGGATCACTAAAGATAGAGTCAAGATTTTTCATGACAAGCACATTATAAGAAAGACATTTATCCCTGGACAAAAAGTCTTACTCTATAATTCAAGGCCTCATCTCTTTCCAGGGAAATTGAAATCGAGATGGACTGGGCCATTCGTTGTAAAAATCGTGTTTCCACACGGTGCAGTTGAGATCAGTGACCCCAAGAATGGAAATGACTTTAAGGTAAATGGTCAACGCCTTAAACCTTTCTTGGAATCGGTGCCGGTAAATGAAACGGCAATGGGTCTTTTTGACCCAGTGTATCGGTAACTTTCCTCTTTTCCATTTTATTTCATGCACTTATACATTTCTTTCATACATTGGGGACAATGCATGAGATAAGTGTGGGGGAGGGTTCTAACATGACTGATATTAAAAAAGAAAAAGAAAAAAAGAAAATTTTTTTTAAAAAAGGGTGGACAATATTTTGATATATTTTTTGTAGGAAATTAAGTCATTTTAAGGAATAGGAGAATCATAATTAGGATTTCTTACACTTGGACAAAATAAGATAACTTGTTTGATTTTTAGAGTCAGGAAGAAAATTTGTAAAAGTAATTTAGTCTTGATATTTACCTTGATGACATATGCACACAAAATACACTTACACACTTAGGGTTTAAAAACAGAGACTCTTATGCCTTATAAAAAAAAAACAAGTCTAATTATTGATTAGCTAGGTGCTTTGGCCTAAGCAAGCCTTGGTATTTATGTAAAAGATAATTAGATAAAGTTCGAAAAAAAAAAAGAAAAAAATGTGTATCTTCTTATTAAGCTGGGTATTTATGCCTCATGAAGCATAGATATTCACGCCTAAAAGGGGTACATCGTATAAATAAAAACCTTTATTTCGTGGCCTTATCTGCTCGAGTGTTTAAGTCCTTAGGGGTGTTTTCTCACCTGGTGCCCTAAAACTGTCCGGTTTGGGTGTCATCGACTGAATGCTCGTTACATGGGCAGATTAGAAAGCCTAATGGAATTGAGGAATAAATTTCACCAAAAATAAATAAATATAACGCATAGGAGTTAAGGTTGAAAAACCCTTAGTAAACTTCACAGTCACGATGGTACATACGACTCAAGGTAAATTAATAGACTGGATGAGAAGTACAATTTGACTCCTTACTTAAATTGATGACATGTTTTTGAATAGAGACTAAGTTTAGGAATGAAAGATTTGATATTCCTATAACTTATAGATTACTTAAGCTCTCACAAATATACTTCAAATATTCTCCCCTTCAAAAAAAAGAAAAAAAAGAAAAAAGAAAAAAATAATGCTTTTCAAAAATACTAACTTTTTTCTCTTCTTTTTGGATTTTGTGGGTGTAATCCGCTGAAAACCCTCACGAGACAAAACTCATCCTCTAGGGGTAACCTAGAGGTTTAACGGCTTGTTGCACATGCTCAGTACAATCGAGTAACCTGCGAAAGTGGTCTAATAATTGATTCAAGTTAGTCTGATGTTTTGCTCGAGGGCGAGCAAAAGATAAGTGTGGGGGTGTGATTTGTCACATACATTGCATTTATGTTGTCACTTTACCACACTTGTTAGCTAATAAATTATATTAATAAGTTGTCTTTTTCTTTGCTAAATGTAGGCCCAAATGCTCAAGGAAAGAAAAGAGAAACAAGCCCAAAAGCCCACCAAATTCTGAATTAATTCAGAATAAATTCGAAGTGAAGAAATCAGGGCTAAATCTTGGCATATCAAGAGGTTGAAAAAAATCCTCCCTGAATCAAGCGATTGAAGCCAGAAAATCAGAAGCTGTTTCGTCAACGGTTGAAGCCGAAATAAGAAAACCAGCAGGAGATGCGAGATACCCTTCAAACCAGGAGCTCCCCCCTTTGGTGTGGCCACCTGGCCACACCAAGGCCGCAGAAACGCGGCCCAAGCCGCATTTCTACGGCATAACAGTATCAGTTGGGGGAGCGTTTGCTCCCCCAATCTTCCCGGGATTCGCCTCCTTTGGTTTTTGGCTATAAATACCTCTTTCAGCAGAGAAAAAAGCAGCGAAGACTAGGATTAAGTTTTGCATTTATTTTCTTAGGATTTAGGCTCTTTGTTTGCTAGAAAGAAATTTGTAATCTTGCTTTTTAAGTTGTAGTCCAGTTTCAAAAACTTGTGAGAGAGAGGACTGAGAGCTTGTACTTGAAGATTGAAGTGACAGCAATACAAAAGTTGAGCCAATTTCTCTTCCACTTGCAGTACGGTATGGGTTACATTATGTCTTTATTTTCTTCTTCTTTCTCCATGGATAACTAAACATCTTTCTGGGCTTGCTATCGAACTCTCTCTTGATTTTCTTCTCTCTTGTTTTTAAAAGAAAAAGACCCGATGCCGCATATGAATGCCTTACTTAAAAGCCTTTCTTTTTGAAAGTGTTCTTGAAGGCACATGAGGATGGGTTTGGATGTTGAATTCACAACTCTTTCATGAACATCTCTTGAATCGTTTTTAATTTATTCTTGCTTCTTCGCGCTTGATTTTTTAACATTCGATTCTCCGATTTCTTGAAGAAAAAGACTCAACTCTTCTAACATCTTATGTGCTTTACTTAAAGCTTTCTAAAAGACAACTCTAAGTTTTGCAAATGATCATCTAAGGGACTTAGCATTTTAAGAGAAGAATAACCAATTGAGTTGTAAGATAGTGAGTCCAGACTTTCTTTATTATTACAAACAACAACACAATTTTCTAAGTTTTCTAAATCACCTTCTCCAAAACCTTTCCTAAAAAGTTACAATTTTTCTTTCATTCATCTCTTTCTTTCCATTCTCTTTTTCCTAAAAAACGAACACAATTCCTTGTTTTAAAAACGAATCACCGAAAAGCTTCCATCGCATCCCTCCTTGTGGACACGACCCGTTAGCCACGAGCTACACGGTAAATTCTTGAACTCATTGGTTGTTTCTCTTTATTTTAGCAATCAACATGCACCAAGACTTCGCCTAAGCCTGGGCTGTAATCTGGATCTGGGGAGCTATAGGGGGTGTCGTCAGATGCTTGTCTTCCTCCGCGCAGCTCTCGCCCCCTTCCGGTCATATTGACGGATGTAGAGGGTGGATCTCGTAAGACGCTTCTTTTGTGATGTTTCACCGGGGCCTGTACCGATAGTCGATCAAAAACTGATCGTCGTCCTGGAGCGGTGACGGAGATTGGTCCCAGCCGGCAGTGGACTGAGTGGACTGTCACCAGCTGACATCCCACTTGTTGACAACAGGAGGAAAAGATTTGTTTATTTATCAACCACTCCCGCACATCAGACCCGCTTGAGCCTAAACAATCTAGCGCAGAGGCTCTTTTGGATCGCGCATAGGACGATGTCCTGCTCCTTTTATCCCCGCAGAGGGGATTAGCACTGAATAATGCTTCAGTTCTAGTACTGAATAGTGCTTCAGTTCTAGCTTCGCCACAAAGCGCGAGCTTAGCGCCTGACGAACTGGAGAGCGGAGCACGCTGTGGTGCTTTACCCGCTATGCTGCTGCGAAGGCGATTAGCCTTGGATAGTATTTTGGCTGTAGCTTCGCGGCCATGAACCCTGCGCGTACGCTGTGGTACAGTAGCTTCGCTTATGAGAATGAGGCCGGTGCAAGGCGTTGCTGCTCTTGAATTGGGCGACGGTTTGATTGCCGTCGTGACTTCGCGACTGGCAGCATTGTTGGAGCAGACAGGCATCTTGCCTTTTTCTTCGCGAGAGAGACGCGGTCTTGGCGTAGCTACGCCTGAGGCTTTGCCCAGAGCCTTCAGTTTTGGCCTCCACATCTGCTTTGACAAGGGAGACTTAGGTTCGCAAGGAACCTGACTAGCCATACGCGAGGCTGAGGGGTGTTGGCAGAATTCTGCTCCTGATTTCTGTTCTGAAACCTTGGTCATGGAGACCTTTCTATGCTTCCGTGCATGAAGCATTAGACCACCCCCAGAGAGGACTTCTTCAAATTTTCCTTGGTCGAATTGAACGACCAGGTTCTCGAAAGTAAAGGACTTGGACTGCGGGCGTGCTTCCTTGTTGCGCCAGAGAATCGCAGTAGGCTCGCAGGGAGCCTTATCTGTCTTCGCAGAGATTTGCATTAAAGATTTAGCCAGAGAGGCTCTGACTGCACCGGCTTTTCTGAATTCAGAGTTAGACCCGAAGGTCTGTTCGTCGCATTGCGACACTTGATTCTCGGCAGTGGAGAATTTCGTCCCCAGCGGAGTCGCCATCTTGTTTTCCATTGATTTGCAAAGGGGAAAACTTACAATAAAAAGAGTTGAGGAGCTAAATTACAAGTATTCTTAAAAATATTACAAGTAGATCTCCTCAGAGATTCTGGAGAAGTGTGCCGATAGGAGTCTGATCAGCGCGCGACCACTTTGTCCCTTTGACGATGTGAGCGATGAGATTCCCTTCTCGCCTGGTTCGGGGAATCGGAGAACAGAAGGTTGGTAGAACTCTCTAGCTACTTCTCAAAACCGCCTTCAATTAGGAATTCCTTCTCGTCTGGTTCCAGAGATTCCTTGAGAAGAAGGTATTAGGGTATCAGCACCCTGATTAGAGAAGTGATTCTCTAAAAGTCTCTGAAGTCTTGTGCGCACGGTGCTTTGTGAAGAAGTCTCTGCTTGTGGAGTCCTCTCTTGAGCGTATCGCGTCTCTCTCTTCTTCTGGAGGTGGTCCTCTATTTATAGGGAGAGCAGGGGTATAATTGTCCCTTGAAAATATGGAAACAGATTGAATCAAATCTGTTTAAATCTGGAAAGTAGCCTTGTTGCGAGGCTAGGATCAGCTTCTACGAAGCTAGAAGTAGCAGGTCGGTTGATCCTCTTGATCTGTTTTGATCCTTTCCATATAATTGGAAGATTTCCCTTGATCTTCTTACTCGTTTTAGAAGAGTCAAGAGATTGTGGCAATCAACTGCCAAATTTGATCTCAGATTTGATCTTGATTGAATTTGATCTTGATCCTGAATAGATTTGATCTCATCTGGAGATTTGATTAGTCAAAGGTTGACCATAGCAGACCCGCAGCGGCACTGCCCGCTTTGAACTCACAGCGGAGCTGGAGGCAGTATCTGGCGAAGTCAGAGGGAGGCTTCTTCGGCGGAGCTAGATGTCATCTGTTGTGAAGCTACCGCATACCCTTTCTGCGCAGTTGCGCGTGGCTTCAGGCGGAGCTAACTCTCTCTGCTGAGTTGCGCTTCAGCAGTTCAAGCGAAGTTATGAGTTAATTTCCTGGCGGAGCTGTGAATGGCTTCAATGCGAAGTTGAATGATCTTAGCCTCTCAGGCGAGGCTATCCCTTTGGGCTCATGTAATGCTAAGTGCTAGCATCTTAGACCTGCTGAGGTCTGTTTAGAGGCAATCCGGGCTTACTATCTGCTTGTTGGATCAGTGGAGTCCAAGTTGCTTCCTTGTCCCTCGGAGATGGGTGAAAACTGGTCGTCAGCTTGTCTGTCACTCGTCTTTTGTAAATGTCAACAAGTTTAGACATTGTTCGGGTCAGTAAGAATCTTGTCTTTTTTAAGTGTCAACACTGTGGACGCGCACGCGGCGCCGCCTGCCGTGCGTTGTCATGTCTGTCCCCTGTATGCTGCATGTCTTGGTTTCTGGTGTTTGTCTTCGGATTTTGACAGAATCACCCTCCTAGGTCAATGACTATCCTTATAGGCCTTTAATCACCCATAAAATGGTGATTTTGGGTCTTCTTCTTCATTTTCACACCATGAACCTAGAAACATGCAAGAGAGATTACAAGAGAGGTATTATTAGCAGAATTTATTATTAAATAAATGTGAAGATGTGGTATAAAATATGCAGTTTTAGAGACTAATCAGTAGCCGAATTGCCGGTGAAGAGCTCAGGACTATCTCCTCAAGATTCCTCTAGATTAAGAGTTGAGGTGCCACTATGACTCTCTTGATTGAATACAAGTGTGAGCAAACAGTCCTAAGCATATATCAATAAGGCACAAGATATACCAAGCATATAAGAGATATGAGCAATAAGCATAAGCAAGATATAAACACAAATGAGAGATAGAGATAGAGCAATCGCAAATACGGGAGATTTGTTTCGAGGTTCGAGCACACTTACTCTACGTCCTCGCCTTCAACACTATGAAGGATTCCACTATAAACGATCCCACTGGATCACTCGATGCCGCTACACGTATAAGGAGTTCACACTAGAACTCTTTGGACTCACTAGTCCCTCTCTTGTTCCCGCAAGAACTACACACGCAAGCACACTAGCTTGCAGAGGCCGCATCTCTACACCGAGCTCCCACAAGAACTCGAAACAATATGAACCCGCAAGTTCACCTCCTCAAATACAAGAATGAATACTTTGGTGATCTTAACACTTTGATCACCTAAAAACACTCTCACAAAAAATCTCCTATAGGATTGATATAGCAATGGACAGCTCAAGATTGTGTGAGAAAAATTAGGATAGATTTGTGGTGAAAAACTCAAGAAATCACTTTTGAAAACTACTCTTAAAAACTTTCCTTTTGATATGGAAGTATTAGCCCTAAAATAAGTGGAGATAAATACTTAGAGAGGTAGGAAAAACTAGCACAAAAACTCTCATGAAATCTTGTTAAAAACGGCCCAAGGGAACCCTATTTTATAAGCTCCAAAAAACTAGCCGTTGCAGGCCAACTCAGCAGCTGATGCTACTGCTGGTCGACCGGCCGGTCGACCGGCCAACAGTCAAATTTCTGACCGTTGCAGCCTGCCGGTTGACCGCCTAGTCGACCGATCCTGGGCTTTGACCTACCGGTCGACCGCCCGGTCGACCGGGGCCAAATCCAGAGAGCAGAGCTCCCTGGACGGTTGACCGGGTCGGTCGACCGGCCCGCCAGCCAAAAGACCTGTGCACGTCTGTGAACATCGGTCAACCGACTCCTGGTCCGGTCGACCGTCCAGTCGACCGCCAGTGTAGTCTGGCTGAAATATTTGGGATTAAAAACCTTGTTATTTTAACTCCAATAAAATCCCATAAATTCATATAAAATCTACAAAATAGGTTCATTAACATACTTTGATGTACAAACATGTTTGATCAAAAATCAATACATATTACAAATATTTTGAACTATTTTTGTGATATAGAAATTTTGCCTTAAACAAAAATCTGTATTTTTCAAAAACAATCTCCAATTGAAAAATGATTTTTTCAAAACTTCGCCAAATACAAAAACAAGATATTTTAAACACTTTTATAGCTTAGTGTGTATGGATATAATCCATGATTGAGATTTTACCTGCACAAAAATACAGAATTTCAGAACTTTTATAATAATAGTGCAAGGTGCTCAATTCTACCGCTATAGCAAGTGGCTATGCGGGTCGTGATCCACAACGAGGGACTAGCGATGGAAGCTTTTTAATAAGTTCTCTTTTATACTACAATCAATGGTTAAAATTCTTCTTTTAGTTCTTCAAAAGAAAATAAAAAAGAGTTAAAGTTAAGTTAGAAAGAAAGTGGTAGATAGAGAATGTGGAGAAAATGAAAGTGGATATGTACAAAGAAATTGAAAAAGATTGAAAGAAATTTGAAAGATTGTGGTGTTGGTAATTTACACTAAAATTAAAAGAAACGAAAACTAAAACCTAAAAAAAATTACTTAACTCTTCGGCGCCTGCTTACCTTTGACCCGTATCGATGATGTACCTTTACTTGAAGGCGAGCGAAGTATGACAAATAATATCTTGGTCGTTCCCGTATTACACTATGAATTGAAGGGGCAAGCTACACACTATCATAGAAATGGATATCCATCACCATAAGCCATCAACAGCACTTGCAAAGGCAAGGCAACTTCGAAGCTATCGGTTTCATTTGGATCCACAAATACAGAATAGGAAAGTAAACGAAAACAAGAGTAAAGAAGAAAAAGAAACTTCGATTCGATTCAAATAATAATGGAAGAAAAGATCACTTATACTAGTGTCACCTTCAGTACAGCTTGCTCTCATTCCTCCATGTAAGTCTTCTCTTATCTCAGTCACATAAAGAAAATAAAAATTACATGAAAGAAAATAAAAAACCTAAGTTACAAACTACAAATTAGCCTAAATTCTCCTCTCTGCTTGGTCGTCCTTTTTGCCTTTGAGATTGCAGGTATTTATAGGAGAAATGGAGAGGGTAGAGGAGTATGAATATAAGGGAAGCTGGCTATTTCTGAATTTGAATCCTTCCCTTATCTCCAAACTTGATTTGATGTGGATATTCAGTTCTGATTTGCATCTTATTGGCGTATTTATTGCTAAATATAACTTATCAAATGACAAAATTAGAAACAGTGATCAACTTAAGAGTTATAGCTCTTTAAGTCCTCTTTCTGGATCATCTTGAATCATTATATTTGAGTTTTGTTAGAGAAAGTTATGAATCAAATACTAAAATGTATCCAGCTAGAATCCGAGTCAAAATTGTTTCATCTCATCCGTTGATCCTCTCTCTATCCATTTATCCCTTTGGATTGGACTCTGTATTTGACGTTATCCTCAGTTGATCTTTAACTTTAATCACTTGATTCACCAAAAATTGAATTTAACCAACTGGATTTGGGATCATCCTCCTCCAACCAAATAGATCTAGTTAAATCTGAATTTAACTGATATTTATTCGATTTTATCCTCTTTCTCCCCATGATTATCTTCTGCAAAATAGACATTTAAGATAAAGAATTTAGCAGATTTATTACATAATAAATGTGAATATATAATAAAGAATAATGTAATAAATGTGTGCAATCACACCCCCACGTCTATCTTTTGCTCGTCCTCGAGTAAAACAACAAAACTAAACCAAAGATTATTAGACTACTTTCGCAGGTCACATGATTGCACTGAGCTTGTGCAACAAGCCGTTAAACCTCTATGTTACCCCTAGAGGACGAGTTTTGTCTCGTGAGGATTTTCAGTAGATTGCACCCACAAAATCCATAAAAAAAGAGAAAAATGTTAATATTTTGAAAACACATTTTGAAAGAAAAATATTTGAAATATTATTGTAAGATTTAAGTAATTTATAAGTTATAGAAAAATTGAATTTTTCATTCCTAAACTTAGTCTCTATTAAAAATTTTGTTATCAATCAAAGTAAGGAGTCAAATTGTACTTTATCTAGTTTATTACTTTACCCTAAGTCATATACACCTTCGTGACCGTGAAGTTTTGACTAAGAGTTAAAGACTCTTATGTCTTATTTATTTATATATATATTATATTATATTATTTTTGGTGATATTATTCCTTAGTTCTATTAGGCTTTCTAATCTGCCCATGTGACGAGCCTTTAATCGGTGACTCCCAAACCAAACGGTCTTAGGGCACCGGGTGAGAAAACACCCCAAGGACTCGAGCAAATAAGGCCACAAAACTAAGAATTTTATTATATGAACCGCTTTTAGGCGTGAATACTTATGCTTTATGAAGCACAAATACCCAGCTTAATCAGAGGATTTATATATATATTCTTTTTTTCTTTTTTTTTAAACTTATCTAATCATCTTTTGCATAAATACCAAGGCTCGCTTAGGCCAAAACACCTAGCTAATCAATAATTAGATTTGTTTATTTTTCATATATATATATTATATAAGGCATAAGAATCTTTGTTTTTAAACCCTAAGTGTGTAAGTGTATAAAGTGCGCATATTTCATCAAGGCAAAGATCAAGACTAAATTACTTTGACAACTTATCTTCCTAACCCTAAAAATCAAACAAATAATCTTATTTTGACCAAGTATAAGAAATCCTAATTATGATTATCCTATTCCTTAAAATTGACTTAATTTCTTACAAAAAATATGTCAAAATATTATTTCTATTTTCAAAAAGTTTTTTTAAGAGTAAAGAAAATGTTAATAATATTTTTTAAAAAAAAAGGAAAACCTAAGTTATCCTAGAACCCTCCCCCAAACCTATCTCATGCATTGTCCTCAGTGTATGAATTAATGCATAGATGCATGAAAAGAAGAAAGGGAAGGAAAATATTACCTTAAGGTGGTGGTTCCGGTGGTGGTCTGATTGGTTCACGAAATGCGGCCCAATCGAATTTGCGTGGAGTTCGGAGGAACCCACCAGAAACCTCTCTAATATAACCTACTAAAATGTTGTATATATGAACGATTTTTATTAAAAAAATTTACCCCATCTAATTTCCAAATTTCACAAATAATTTCGGAGTCAATTTTATCAACACTCTTATCCCAAGATGGAGTGTGAAAAGATGAAAGGATTGACTTAGACTTAGGAAGTACGAGAACTAATACTGACTCAGAAAAGTGACTTAAGTCAAGTAAAAGTTCAGGAGTCGTTCAGGAAGTGGGTCCAAATCAAGAAGTTGAAACTCAAATCCACATTCATTTCCCAACAATGGAATGTGACTTAACATTGGTGATTCAAGTTCAAGAATGACAGGTGTGAAAATCAAAACTGACTCTGAAATATTACTCAAGTTGGGTAATAAAACAGGAATCAATATTGATTCAGGAATTTGAACTGGATCACAAATTTGAGAATCTAGGTCACATTTCTCATTGAGTTCAATTTCATAAAAATGAGAACTTGCCAATTTGTCAATGGGACTTTCAAAAGTATGAAATTGGTCAAGTTCAATATGATGATCATAAAAGATTAGAGATTCAATTTCATGATGAATTGGCACATGATCCAATGTTGACTTCGGTAAAAGATTGAAATCAGGTGAAGACACCGGAGTCATTATTGAATCAGGAAGTAGAATTGAATCACCAAGTTGAGATTCATGATCATATTCATTCTCAAGTTCAATTTCAGGGAAGAGATAACTTGCCAAACTATCAATGTCAGTTTCAAATTTGAACTTTGGGCAAATTCAAGTGGGTGTGTTGAAATGGAATCTCGTTTTCCAAAACAATATGATTCTTCGGCTCTAACAGAATGGTTAGCGACATCAGAAACGGTCAAACGGTGAGAATGGAGAGTTTGGACAATTAGATCTATGTCATGATTACGAGCGATTTGAGCTTCAGTCATGGCTTCAAGCATCTTTTCATAGTCGATTGGTTCATTGTTTTGTTGCGAGTGGACTTGAAAAGATGAAGTGTTGTTTTGGAATTTATGGTGAAATTGTGAGTCCGTCAGATTTTGTGATTGTTGCTTGGACTCACGCATACTCATTTTCAAGATTGATGGTTTTCTATTTTGAACTAGTGAAACTGAGTATGAATCTTGAAAATATTATGGACAAGGTGGATAAGGAGGACAAGTTGGTTAAAAATTAGACTCGTGGAGGTGAATCCCCATTAACTCTGTGAAGAGTTGAAATTATTTTAAAAATTATGGTCATAAGATTGGGGGTATGGGTTATATTGATTCGGATAATACCAATCTGGCACACTAGGTTGGTTAAAGTTATGATATGCCGGGTTGGTAATATCCGAAAAAGAGGTCGGGGTGTCATATGGATTACCATTAAAATTGAAAAAATTATTGTTATAAGCCATATCACACAGGAAATATCAAACACAAACAAAGAAAAACAAACAAATAAGCAAACAAATAAAAAGAAGGGAAAAAATCTAACCTAAGTTAGGGTAAACCTTAGATAGACTTAGACGACTCCTAACTGGTTAGACTGTCCATGGGGATATATTGTTGAATCTGACCACAAGTTAATCGGTCAGGTAGGGGCAAGATTGGTGGGAGGTATCCGCGCAAAAGCGATGAGCCTAATTAAGCCAAACCACCAGCCTTCGGGGTTTCGCCCCTCAATCCCCAACCTTAGACACCGATTTGGCAAGAGTCAAATTCAAATCAACTTCCCCTTTAGGTCAGTCTCCTATTTGAGTTTGAGATGTCCCTAGGGCCAACGTCTACTCAGTTTTAATTAGGCTTGGGTTAGTGAGTAAGGAGATTGTTTGTGGGTTAAGGGAGGGTAATGACTTTCTCACCTTATCTTCTTTATAAGACAAGCCCTTAAGATTGATTGTGCAAAGTGTGCAAGATATAGAAAAGTAATATTCACAAGCAAATATCACCCAAGAATGTTTCCTAAACTATATGCTATGCATATGTACCTTTTGCTCCAGCACTCTTCAACAGTAATATAAAATGTAAACGAATTAGACACGTGCCTAAATGCAAGTCTAAATCATTTTTACATTTAACAAACATCATTTTACTGTTGAGGTTAGAAAGTAAGTACAGTGAGATAAACAAGAAAATAAATTACTACAGAATTAGCTTTGCAATTCAGCCAACCAGCAAAATACAGGTTAGTAGTTCACTCAGATTGTCACAGGAATGCAGCAAATCTGAGGGCTTCTGGGCTCTGCTTTCTTGAGCAGAGTCTAGGACAACTTATATATCCACTGCAGTAAAAATTCCTTTTTGGTAAATTTGTACACCAAGAACAAAGAAGAAAGTTAACCAAAAATGTAAATCTAAAAAGAGAATAACTTACCATCCCTCCCCGACAACGGCGCCAAAATTTGATTGAGATTTTACCTTCGCAAAAATACAGAATTTCAGAACTTTTATAACAATAGTGCAAGGTGCTCAATTCTACCGTTATAGCAAGTGGCTATGCGGGTCGTGATCCACAAGGAGGGACTAGCGATGAAAGCTTTTTAATAAGTTCTCTTTTATGCTACAATCAATGGTTAAAATTCTTCTTTTAGTTCTTCAAAAAAAATGAAAAGAGTTAAAGTTAAGTTAGGAAGAAAGCGGTAGATAGAGAATGTGGAGAAAATGAAAGTGGATATGTACAAAGAAATTGAAAAAGATTGAAAGAAATTTGGAAGATTGTGGTGTTGAAAATTTACACTAAAATTAAAAGAAAAGAAAACTAAAACCTAAAAAAAATTACTGACCTGTTCGGCGCCTCCTTACCTTTGACCCATTTCGACGATGTACCTTTACTTGAAGGCGAGCGAAGTATGACAAATAGGATCTTGGCCATTCCATATTACACTATGAATTGAAGGGACAAGTTACACTATCATAGAAATGGATATCCATCACCATAAGCCATCAACGACAATTGTAAGGGCAAGGCAATTTCGAGGCTATCGGTTTCATTTGGATCTACAAACAAAGAAGAGGAAAGTAAACAAAAACAAGAGCAAAGAAAAAAAGAAATTTCGATTCGATTCAAATAACAATGGAAGAAAATCACTTACACCGATGTCACCTTCAGTACAAGCTTGTTCTCATTTCTCCATGTTAGTCTTCTCTCATCTCAGTTATATAAAGAAAATAAAAATTACATGAAAGAAAATAAAAAACCCAAGTTACAAACTACAAATTAGCCTAAATTCTCCTCTCTGCTTGGTCGTCCTTTTTGCCTTTGAGATTGCAGGTATTTATAGATGAAATGCAGAGGGTAGAGGAGTATGAAGATAAGAGAAGCTGACTATTTCTGAATTTGAATCCTCCCCTTATCTCCAAACTTGATTTGATGTGGATATTCAGTTCTGATCTGCAGCTTATTGACCTATTTATTGCTAAATATAACTTATCAAATGACAGAATTAGAAATAGTGATTAATTTAAGAGTTGTAGCCCTTTAAGTCCTCTTTCTGGATCATCTTGAATCATCAGATTTGAGTTTTGGTAGCGAACATTATGATTCAAATACTAAAATGTATCCAGCCAGAATCCGAGTCAAAATTGCTTCATCTCATCTGTTGATCTTCTCTCTATCCATTTATCCTTTTGGATTTGGACTATGTATTTGACGTTATCCTTAGTTGATCTTTAGCATTAACCACTTGATTCATCAAAAACTGAATTTAACCAACTGGATTTGGGATCATCCTCCTCCAACCAAATAGATCTAGTTAAATCTGAATTTAACTGATATTTATTTGATTTTATCCTCTTTCTCCCCATGATTATCTTCTGCAAAATAGACATTTAAGATAAGAAATTTAGCAGATTTATTACATGATAAATGTGAATATGTAATAAAGAATAATGTAATAAATGTGTGCAATCAATCCACTACACATATGAGATGAAATATCTATGTTTTCGACAATAAGCTCTAAAAAATAAGTTTTGATAAATCCAAAACGATATTTTTCTAAACTAAAAACTATCTTATGAAAACACACATAAATTTTATGTGTATGTGTATATGAGCTTAAGCAATCCAAAACTAATCTATCCTTTACATTTTATCTAAAACAAAATCTTAACACTTGCAAACATGACACAAGTCTTCTTGAAAATATTCTCTTGAAAATCTTCTTCTCCTTATTGACTTGGTCCCAAAACTTTGATCTATGAGTTACACTCTGCTTAAGTACTTGATGCGATCTTGATGCGCGAGCTCTTGAATCAACACGTGCTAGCTTCAAAACTTGACTTCAAATTCTGTTGAAACTAAACACCTATTAAGATCTTCATCAAATATCTGAGACTAAATAAACACAAGATCATTAGTACTATAACTACATGAGTTAATCATCATCAAAACTAGAGTGATGGGCTTTTGGGCCAACAATTTCCCCCTTTTGATGATGACAAAACCCATAGAGTTATATATACATGGATTAAAGTTAAGCTTCATAGAAGCTCCCCCTTAACTCATGCATAACAATAAACAATAAGGATATTCAATAAAGTGCATAAACTAACAAAAACATATATGCATAAACTTA
The DNA here is from genome assembly GCA_038442645.1 of Agave tequilana. Taxonomy (NCBI): domain Eukaryota; kingdom Viridiplantae; phylum Streptophyta; class Magnoliopsida; order Asparagales; family Asparagaceae; genus Agave; species Agave tequilana. The sequence goes on from JAVJIF010007045.1 coordinate 94,751, forward strand.
CCAAATTCTTCTCCCCTATTTGCATAAACATGAAAATAAACATGCATATATAAACTCTCAAAATTCTTCTCCCTTTTTTGTCAATTCATCAACAAAAGAGCGAAAACAAATCAAACAATAAAGATATATACATGCAATATACATTCATAAAGAAGAGAGACGTGAAGTTAGCTCCCCCTGCATACATGCATTACAAGAAGAAGGGATGACAAGACCCTAACCCACATAAAGCATAATATACAATGTATAAGAGGATATGTTAAGCTCCCCCTACACACGTGTATCACATAAAGAAGAGATGTCAAGCTCCTAAAAGTGAGATACACTCAACATGAATCTATATATAGAGAAGATGTTAAGCTCCCCTTGCATATAGGCAACATATATCAACAAATTTTGAAATAAAATTTGATAATACTTAAAGCAAAACTTTGAAATTGCTTAAAACAAAATTTTGGAATTTCTTAAGTCAACAAAACAAATTTTGATACCAATGAAATCAAATTGTAGTTGACAAAACATAAGTTGGTACCACTTGTAAATAAACAAAATTTTAAGATACCACTTGTAGGTTTTTGATACCACTAGAAATATCTTGTAAATTAATGATACCAATTAAATATCATTTGAAATACCAATTGAAAACAATGCTTAAGCTTATAAAAGATACCAATTTACACTTTAATTTAAGTCAAGCTTAGCATAAACATAATTTGTGCTTTAAACATGTAAGGATATTGTAAATCAGGCACAATCAAAACATATATATACGTATGAAAAAAAATACCAATTGAAATTGATATTATTTGAGATTTTAAAGCATACATATATAGAAACAAATATAAGTATACAAAGATAAAATTTCATAAAGTTCATGTGTATAACTCATAACTACCATCCTATTCATGCACATGTTTAAAAGATTTTAAATTTAGAGCATACAAGGCATGGTCGCCCAACCATCCTCCCTTTTAGGGTAGAAGTTTTAAAAAATAAGATTTGAAAATATTTGTAAATTGAAAACACTACCAAATGAAGAATAAATAACTAGTTTAAAGTAATTTTTAAATAACTAGCTAAAAATCCTTCAAATATGAAAACAAATCATATACCCCATGAAACATTGCTAAATACACAAGAGTTGACACTCGAAATCTATAAAGCTCAAAAATGTGCTCATGAAATAAAATCATGAGTAAAAAAAAAAATAATGAGTGCACAAGAATCATGTGAAAAACACATTCATGAAAATAATCAATAAAGCTCAAAATAAACATGAATTTCTTTTATTAAAAACATGAAAATCATAAAAAATTATTTTTTATCAAATTTAAACAAACTTCAAGGTATATATATGTTTTATCAAAACTAAAAATATACATACATATCCCAAGCACAAACGAGTCCATAATAGAATTTGCATGAAGGCAAGTGACTCAAAGGTATACATGTATATTTATTAGCTTTAGACAAAATAACATATACATTAATCAAAACATGTACAAAGATAGGGAAAACAAGTATAAATGAAAGAATTATCAAAACTAGGTTATACATGTACATGTAATGAGTACAAATGAGCAATGAGACACAAACATATAATAATCAAGTGTAGCTCACTACTTGTACAAGTATAGATACAAGTTTTAATGAAAACTACATCTAAACAAATAATCACCACATGAAACACAAAATTAAAACATGCTAAAATTATCAATGTAAAAGCATGTAAACTAATGGGAGTTTAGAGATAGTTACCAAACCATATGAACTATTCTCTAAGTTTCAATTCATGATGGTCCTCCCACCAAACTTCCTTGATAACGATGCATCAATAGGGTATTGTCCATCTAACTCCATATGCATCTATCACCAAGACATCATATCTCTCACGTCATGTGAGAGCCCACACCTATGTCAAACACAAGAGGTATTTTGGTACCTATTTTCTTTTGGGAGCACAAGGGTTAGTATTATAAGGAACCCAAACATTTTTATTTGCAAAATTTGTGAAATTTAATCTATCAAAGCAAAATCTTACAAGATGGCCTTTGCGGCCACAATGTGTACATTTGTACACTCTATCATGCATATGAGAATGAGTGTGATCATGATGTGCATAGTGTGCATAGGTATGCCGTGGGTTATGTGCATGAACATGTGGAGCTTGTTTCATCTGAAACAAGATTTTCAATCTAGAATGGTTAAATGCACAATTGCTCAAAGTTGAGCTCAAACAATCAATTCTATTTTTCAAGACATGAATCTCATTTTTATCAATAGTAGTATAAAGAGCATGGCAAGGATCATTATGAGAATCAACAGTCTTTTTCTTTTTAAAAATGTTTTCTTTTTCTTTTGAAACAATATTTCTTTTCAAAGAGTTATTTTCTTCCAAAACAATTTCCTTTTCCTTTTCCACCAAAATAATTTTATTTTCCAAAGAATTATTTCCTTCACAAATATCATTTAATTTATAAGACAAGGAAATATTCTCCTTTTTTAAAATTTCATTTTCTTTTGAAATGCATTCAAATTTAATTTTCAATCTTTATTATCCTTTTTAAGCACATCATATTTTTCAAGAATTTGTTGACAAAATAAAGTACGCTCATCATATGACATGTCAACATTCTCATCATGCTCGGATTCAGAATTTACCTCAAGGGGGTTATCCCTTGGACCATGTAGCATATGTTGGAAGCATTACTTCCATCATCCGAGTCGCTCCCCACATAGTATTGCTTTTGTTCACCAAGTGAGATTAGAGTGTTCCATACTACAAAAGTCGAATCAAAATTAGCAACCCTAGATAAATATTCATCATTTAGGGTAGATCTTAAGCATGAAGGGATTTTGCATTAGCCTCAAAGTTTTTGCCATTTAAACAATATGAATCTTTAATAGTGGCAAAATAAACATGAATACCTAAGGCTTTGAGGTACATTGACATCTTAACCTTCCAAATTTGGATGTTAAGAATATCAAACATGGGAGGTGTCATGAAATCTATATGTGTGTAAACAAATATTGTGATTAGCTAAAAATGAGGATCTTTAACTCAAGGTTGTTAGACCCTAATCAAGAGCACCAAGCTCTGATACCACTTGTAGGTCACCTGAGGAGGGGTGAATAGGTGACTAGCTAATCTAATGATGAATAATGCGGAATTAAAAACTATTTAAGCAAACTAAAACTATTATGCAAAACACACCAAGTATATCACAAGAGTGTAGCCGAATTCCCGGTGAAGGGTTCTGGACTATCTCCTTAAGATTTCTCTAGATTAAGAGTTGAGGTGCCACTATGGCTCTCTTGATTGAATACAAGTGTAAGCAAACAATCTCACGCATATATCAATAAGGCACAAGATATATCAAGTATATAAGAGATATGAGCAATAAGCATAAGCAAGATATAAACACAAGTGAGAGATAGAGAGAGAACAATCGTAAACACGGGAGATTTGTTTCGAGGTTCGAGCACCCTTACTCTATGTCCCCGCCTTCAACACTATGCAGAATTTTCACTATAAACGATCCCACCAGATCACTCGGTGCCGCAACACCTACAAGGAGTTCACACTAGAACTCTTTGGACTCACTAGTCCCTCTCTTGTTCCCGCAAGAACAACACACGCAAGCACACTAGCTTGCCGAGGCCGCACCTCTACACCGAGCTCCCACAAGAACTCGAAACAACACGAACCTGCAAGTTCGCCTCCTCAAATATAAGAATGAACACTTTGGTGATCTCAACACTTTGATCACCTAAAAACACTCTCACAACAAATCTCCTATAAGATTGATATAGCAATGGATAGCTCAAGATTGTGTGAGAAAAATTAGGATAGATTTGTGGTGAAAAACTCAAGAAATCACTTTTGAAAATCACTCTTAAAAAATCTCCTTTTGATATGGAAGTATTAGCCCTAAAATAAGTGAAAATAAATACTTAGAGAGGTAGGAAAAACTAACAAAAAAACTCTCTTGAAATCTTGTTGAAAACAGCCAAAGGGAACCCCATTTTATAAGCTCCCAAAAATTAGCTGTTGCAGGCCAACTCAGCAGCGATGCTGCTGTCGGTCGACCGGCCAACGGTCAAATTTCTGACCGTTGCCGCCTGCCGGTCGACTGCCCGGTCGACCGATCTTAGGCTTTGACCAACCGGTCGACCGCCTGGTCGACCGGGGCCAGATCTAGAGAGCAGAGTTGTGCACGTCTGTACACATCGGTCGACCGGTCCGGTCGACTGACTCTGTTCCGGTCGATCGTCCGGTCGATCGTCCGGTCGATCGCCAGTGTAGTCTGGCTGAAATATTTGGGGATTAAAAACCTTATTATTTTAACTCCAATAAAATCTCATAAATTCAAATAAAATCTACAAAAATGATTCATTATTATACTTTGATGTACAAGCATGTTTGATAAAAATCAATACATATTACAAATATTTGAACTATTTTTGTGATATAGAAATTTTATCTTAAACAAAAATCTGTATTTTTCAAAAACAATCTCCATTGAAAAATGATTTTTTTCAAAACTTCTCCAAATACAAAAATAAAATATTTTAAACACTTTTGAAGCTTAGTGTGTATGGATATAATACACTACACATATTAAATGAAACATCTATGTTTTGACAATAAACTCTAAAAAATAAGTTTTGATAAATCCAAAACGATATTTTTCTAAACTTAAAACTATCTTATGAAAAGCCATATAAATTTTTTGTGTGTGTGTGTGTGTGTGAATATGAGCTTGAGCAATCCACAACTAATCTATCCTTTACATTTTATCTAAAACAAAATCTTAACACTTGCAAACATGACAGAAGTCTTCTTGAAAACTTCTTTTGAAAATCTTCTTCTCCTTCTTGACTTAGTCCCAAAACTTTGATCCATGAGCTAGACTCCTCTTGAGTACTTGATGCGATCTTGATGCGCGAGCTCTTGAATCAACATGTGCTAGCTTCAAAATTTGACTTTGAATCCTTTATTGAAGCTAAACACCTACTAAGATCTTGATCAAATATCTGAGACTAAATAAACACAAGATCATTAGTACTATAACTACATGAGTTAATCATCATCAAAACTAGAGTGATGGGCCTTTGGGCCAACAATCTCCCCCTTTTTGATGGTGACAAAACTCATAGAGTTATATATGTATGGATTAAAGTTAAGCTTCATAGAAGCTCCCCCTTAACTCATGCATAACAATAAACAATAAGGATATTCAATAAAGTGCATAAACTAAACAAAAACATATATGCATAAACTTACCAAATTCTTCTCCCCTATTTGCATAAACATGAAAATAAACATGCATATATAAACTCTCAAAATTCTTCTCCCCTTTTTTGTCAATTCATCAACAAAGGAGCGAAAACAAATCAAATAATAAAGATATATATATATATATATATATATATATATATATATATATATATATATATATATATATATATATATATATATATATATATATATATATATATATATATATGCGATATACATTCATAAAGAAGAGAGACGTGAAGTTAGCTCCCCCTGTATGCATGCATTACATGAAGAAGGGATGACAAGACCCTAACCCACATAAAGCATAATATACAATGTATAAGCGGAGATGTTAAGCTCCCCCTACACACGTGTATCACATAAAGAAGAGATGTCAAGCTCCTAAAAGTGAGATACATTCAACATGAATCTATATATAGAGAAGATGTTAAGCTCCCCTTGCATATAGGCAATATATATCAACAAATTTTGAAATAAAATTTGATAATACTTAAAGCAAAACTTTGAAATTTCTTAAAACAAAATTTTAGAATTTCTTAAGTCAAAAAAACAAATTTTGATACCAATGAAATCAAATTGTAGTTGATAAAACATAAGTTGGTACCACTTGTAAATAAACAAAATTTTAAGATACCACTTGTAGGCTTTTGATATCAATAGAAATATCTTGTAAATTATTGATACCAATTAAATATCATTTGAAATACCAATTGAAAGCAATGCTTAAGCTTATAAAAGATACCAATTTACATTTAAATTTAAGTCAAGTTTAGCATAAACATAATTTGTGCTTTAAACATGTAAGGATATTGTAAATCAGACACAATCAAAACATACATACATATGTATGTATGTATGTATGTATGTATGAAAAAGAAAATACCAATTGAAATTGATGTTATTTGAGATTTTAAAGCATACATATATAGAAACAAATATGAGTATACAAAGATAAAATTTCATAAAGTTCATATGTATAACTCATAACTACCATCCTATTCATATACATGCTTAAAAGATTTTCAATTTAGAGCATACAAGGCATGGTCGCCCAACCATCCTCCCTTTTAGGGTATAAGTTTTCAAAATAAGATTTAAAAATAGTTGTAAATTGAAAACACTACCAAATAAAGAATAAATAACTAGTTTAAAGTAATTTTTGAATAACTAGTTAAAAATCCTTCAAATATGAAAACAAATCATATACCCCATGAAACATTGTTAAATACACAAGAGTTCACGCTCGAAATCTATAAAGCTCAAAAATGTGCTCATGAAACAAAGTCATGAGTAAACAAAAAAATATGAGTGCACATGAATCATGTGAAAAACACATTCATGAAAATAATCAATAAAGCTCAAAATAAACATGAATTTCTTTTATCAAAAACATGAAAATCATAAAAATTTATTTTTATCAAATTTAAACAAACTTCAAGATATATGTATGTTTTATTAAAACTAAAAATATACATACGTATCTCAAACACAAACGAGTCCATAATAGAATTTGCATGAAGGCAAGTGACTCAAAAGTATACATGTATATTTATTAGCTTTAGACAAAATAACATATACATGAATCAAAACATGTACAAAGATAGGGAAAACAAGTATAAATAAAAGAATCATCAAAATTAGGATATACATGTACATGTAATGAGTACAAATGAACAATGAGACACAAACATATAATAATCAAGTGTAGCTCACTACTTGTACAAGTATAGACACCAGTTTTAATGAAAACTACATCTAAACAAGTAATCACCACATGAAGCACAAAATCAAAACATGCTAAAACAATCAATGTAAAAGCATGTAAACTGAATGAGAGTTTAGAGATAGTTACTAAACCATATGAACTATTCTCTAAGTCTCCAAACCATGGTGGTCCTCCCACCAAACTTCCTTGATAGCGATGCATCAATAGGGTATGTCCATCTAACTCCATATGCATCCACCACCAAGGCACCATATCTCTCACGTCATGTGAGAGCCAACACCTATGCCAAACACAAGAGGTGAGAATTTTGGGACCCATTTTCTTTTGAGTCCACAGGGGTTAGTATTATAAGGAACCCAAACATTTTTATTAGCAAAATTTGTGAAATTTAATCCATCAAAGCAAAATCTTGCAAGATGGCCTTTGCGGCCACAATGTGTACATTTGTACACTCTAGCATGCATATGAGAATGAGTGTGATCATGATGTGCATAGTGTGCATAGGTATGCCGTGGGTTATGTGCATGAACATGTGGAGCTTGTTTCATCTGAAATAAGGTTTTCAATCTAAAATGGTTAAATGCACAATTGCTCAAAGTTGAGCTCAAACAATAAATTCTAATTTTCAAGACATGAATCTCATTTTTATCAATAGTAGTATAAAGAGCATGGCAAAGATCATTATGAGAATCAATAGTCTTTTTCTTTTTAGAAATGTTTTCTTTTTCTTTTGAAATAATTTTTCTTTTCAAAGAGTTGTTTTCTTCCAAAACAATTTCATTTTCCTTTTCCATCAAAATAATTTAATTTTTCAATGAATTATTTCCTTCACAAATATCATTTAATTTAGACGACAAGGAAATATTCTCCTGTTTCAAAATTTCATTTTCTTTTGAAATGCATTCAAATTTATTTTTCAATCTTTTATTATCTTTTTTAAGCACATCATATTTTTTAAGAATTTGTTGACAAAATAAAGTAAGCTCATCATATGACATGTCAACATCCTCATCATGCTCGGATTCAGAATTTACCTCAAGGGGGTTATCCCCTTGGACTATGTAGCATATGTTGGAAGCATCACTTCCATCATCCGAGTCGCTCCCCGCATAGTATTGCTTTTGTTCACCAAGGGAGATTAGAGTGTTCCGTACTACAAAAGCCAAATCAAAATTAGTAACCCTAGGTAAATATTCATCATTTAGGGTAGATCTTAAAGCATGAAAAGCTTTTGCATTAGCCTCAAGATTTTTGCCATTTAAACAATATGAATCTTTAATAGTGGCAAAATAAACATGAATACTTAGGGCTTTGAGGTACATTGACATCTTAACCTTCCAAATTTGGATGTTAAGAATATCAAACATGGGAGGTGTCATGAAATCTATGTGTGTGTAAACAAATATTGTGATTAGCTAAAAATGAGAATTTTTAACTCAAGGTTGTTAGACCCTATTCAAGAGCACCAAGCTCTGATACCACTTGTAGGTCACCTGAGGAGGGGTGAATAGGTGACTAGCTAATCTAATGATGAATAATGCGGAATTAAAAACTTTTTAAGAAAACAAAAACTATTATGCAAAACACGCCAAGTATATCACAAGAGTGTAGCCGAATTCCCGGTGAAGGGCTCTGGACTATCTCCTCAAGATTCCTCTAGATTAACAGTTGAGGTGCCACTATGGCTCTCTTGATTGAATACAAGTGTAAGCAAACAATCTCAATCATATATCAATAAGACTCAAGATATATCAAGTATATAAGAGATATGAGCAATAAGCATAAGGAAGATATAAACACAAGTGAGAGATAAAGAGAGCAACCGCAAACACGGGAGATTTGTTTCGAGGTTCGAGCACCTTTGCTCTACGTCCCCGCCTTCAAACACTATGAACAATTTTCACTATAAACGATCCCACCGGATCACTCGGTATCGCAACACCTACAAGGAGTTCACACTAGAACTGTTTAGACTCACTAGTCCCTCTCTTGTTCCCGCAAGAACAACACACGCAAGTACACTAGCTTGCCGAGGCCGCACTTCAACACCGAGGTCCCACAAGAACTCGAAACAACACGAACCGGCAAGTTCGCCTCCTCAAATACAAGAATGAACACTTTGGTGATCTCAACACTTTGATCACCTAAAAACACTCTCACAACAAATCTCCTGTATGATTGATATAGCAATGAATAGCTCAAGATTATGTGAGAAAAACTAGGATAGATTTGTAGTAAAAAAACTCAAGAAATCACTTTTGAAAACCACTCCTAAAAACTCTCCTTTTGATATAGAAGTATTAGCCCTAAAACAAGTGAAAATAAATACTTAGAGAGATAGGAAAAATTAGCACAAAAACTCTCTTGAAATCTTATTGAAAACAGCCCAAGGGAACCCCATTTTATAAGCTCCCAAAAATTAGCCGTTGCAGGCCAACTCAGCAGCTGATGCTGCTGTCGATCGACCGGCCGGTCGACCGGCCAACAGTCAAATTTTTGACCGTTGCAGTCTGCCGGTCGACCGCCCGGTCGACCGATCCTGAGCTTTGACCTACTGGTCGACTGCCCGATCAACTAGGGCCAGATCTAGAGCGCAGAGCTCTCTGGACAGTCGACCGGGTCGATCAACCGGCCCACCAGGTAAAAGACCTGTGCACGTCCGTGCACATCGGTCGACCGATCCGGTCGACCGACTCCTGGTCCGGTCGATCATCCGGTCGACCGCCAGTGTAGTCTGGCTGAAATATTTGGGATTAAATACCTTGTTATTTTAACTCCAATAAAATCCCATAAATTCATATAAAATCTAGAAAATAGGTTCATTAACATACTTTGATGCACAAATATATTTGATCAAAAATCAATACATATTACAAATATTTTAAACTATTTTTGTGATATAGAAATTTAGCCTTAAACAAAAATCTGTAATTTTCAAAAACAATCTCCAATTGAAAAATGATTTTTTCAAAACTTCCCCAAATATAACAATAAGATATTTTAAACACTTTTGAAGCTTAGTGTGTATAGATATAATACACTACACATATGAGATGAAACATCTATTTTTTTGACAATAAGCTCTAAAAAATAAGTTTTGATAAATCCAAACGATATTTTTCTAAACTCAAAACTATCTTATGAAAAACACATAAATTTTGTGTGTGTGTGTGTATATTTGTGTATGAGCTTGAGAAATCCACAACTAATTTATCCTTTATATTTTACCTAAAATAAAATCTTAACATTTACAAACATGACAGAAGTCTTCTTGAAAATTTTCTCTTGAAAATCTTCTTCTCCTTCTTGACTTGGTCCTAAAACTTTGATCCGTGAGCTAGACTCCTCTTGAGTACTTGATGCGATCTTGATGCGCGAGCTCTTGAATCAACACGTCTAGCTTCAAAATTTGACTTCGAATCCTTTATTGAAGCTAAACACCTACTAAGATCTTGATCAAATATCTGAAACTAAATAAACACAAGATCATTAGTACTATAACTACATGAGTTAATCATCATCAAAACTAGAGTGATGGGCCTTTGGGCCAACAATCTCTCCCTTTTTGATGACGACAAAACTCATGGAGTTATATATGCATGGATTAAAGTTAAGCTTCATAGAAGCTCCCCCTTAACTCATGCATAACAATAAAAATAAGGATATTCAATAAAGTGTATAAACTAAATAAAAATTTATATGCATAAACTTACCAAATTCTTCTCCCCTATTTGCATAAACATGAAAATAAACATGCATATATAAACTCTCAAAATTCTTCTCCCCTTTTTGTCAATTCATCAACAAAGGAACGAAAACAAACCAAATAATAAAGATATATATATATATATATATATATATATATATATATATATATATATATATATATATATATATATATATATATATGCGATATACATTCATAAAGAAAAGAGACGTGAAGTTAGCTCCCCCTGCATGCATGCATTACATGAAGAAGGGATGACAAGACCCTAACCTACATAAAGCTGTTAGCCCAAGGTTACAATCACCCTTGTTTAGAGTGTTTTGATGATTACAAAACATATTAGTTATTTGTACTAATATTGTTTATTGTTTAAATGTGTTTCAGGGTTCTAACTCTACTAAAAGGTTTACACCCTAAAAGAAAGTGTTTTGGACTCAAGTCAACTCAAAGTGGGCTCAAGACTCAATTGTTGAAGACCTTGATGGTGAAAAGCCCCCTTGAAGAGCTTGTAGTACTTAGAACCAATGTAAGAATTAGAATGTTAAAGTTTGAGTGTTGGATATTGGCTCTAGGATACACACACACAATTTGGTTTTGTTAAAATGTGAGTCTTGTATTTAAGTTTTCATGTTTTAAATTAGGTTTCATGCCTTAAATATATATTTACATGACTCTATATTTTACAAAAATAAATACCATGTTTAAATCTTGTTTATATACTCCTACTAGCATATTACTTAAGTTTCCTTAAAGTCAAAAATTATTTTGCAAAATTTTTCAAGTCAAAAATACACTGTTTTTTTTCCTGTTTCAGGCTGACCGGCCGACCGGCCCGGTCGGCCGGCCTTTGTGCCTGGGCGTGCACGTCTGTGCACGTCCAACGGTCGACCGGGCGGTCGACCGTCTGAGAGCAGGATTGCTCTCGGGTTTTCTGGGTCGACCGTCCGGTCGACCGCCAGAGGAAGACTGAGAGCAGGTTTGCTCTCGGGTTTTCTGGGTCGACCGTCCGGTCGACCGCCCGAAGAGACTTTTGTTTTTAGTAGAGGTCGGTCGACCCCCGGTCGACCGGAGCCCAACGGCTCTTTGCCAGCAAGGCGACGGTCGACCGGTCCGGTCGACCGCCAAGCCTGCAACAGCCCAACGGCTCTTTCCTCTTTGGTGCAATTCTGAAATCTGTTTTAACAGACTTTTTTCAGAGTTGTTGGAGACCTTTTTCAGGTCAAATTAGGTGAAATAAATTGTTTTAAATCTTTTCTCTCCCTATAAATAGAGGAGAAGACTCTCTTACAAAACACCAAGAAAATTCTCAAGTTTTTCATTGTTTTCAAAAGAGAAGAAAAATTGTTTAAGCTACTCATTTCCAATCTTTTTGAGCTTATTTTTCAGTTGTGTTTGATAACAAATATCACTCTACAACTGAAGTTTTCTCACCACACTTCTTAGAGCCAAAAATCTTTTACTCATTCTATAGGAAGTGTAAAAGAGTGAAAGTTTGTAAAAGAGTATGGTGATCTTGTTTGTGATCACCTTGGTGACTTGTAATCTTTTTCTTCTTGTGGAGACACCTCTTCGGTAGAGGTTATTGTAAGTTGGAGAGCTCGGTGCTCGGGTCTTCGGTAGACCATTGTAAGGCGTCCTCGGTGGATAGTGGAAACCCTTCACGGAGGTGAAGGCGGGGAGTAGAGCGGTGGCTCGAACCTCGAAACAAACATCTTGTGTTTGCTATTGCCTTGTGTTCATTTTTGCTTTAAATTTCTCTTGCACTCTATTGCTTTCAATTACTTGCTTGAGATCTAGTTTTATTTCCTTGTGCTATTGCTTGTGATACTTGTGATATATCTTGTGTGCATTTCATCATTGCATATTATTCATTACTTGTTCGTTCAATTCTCATACAACAAGGTTGCATTGCGCACCTCTAACCCATTCAAGGGGAATTGGTAGGAAGGAGTTCAGAACCTCTCACGGGGTATTCGGCTCTTAGTCTTGTTTTAGGAGATCGTTGCATCATTTATCCATCTTAGTTTTAAAAAGATTGTTAGATTAGCAATAACACCTATTCACCCCCCTCTAGGTGCTTTTCAATTGGTATCAGAGCTTGGACTCTAGGATTTGGCTTAACAACCTTAGAGAGATCCTAATTTTGCTAATCATTTCATTCATACTCACTTAGTAAAAATGGCCGATGGAATTAAAACCCCTCCTAAGTTTGATGGACTTAACTTTCCCATATGGAAGGTTAAGATGACCGTTTTCTTGCAATCTCTAGGTAGTCGAGTTGCAAAGGCCGTGACCAAACCCTTTAGTGCACCCCCCGGTGATGAATCCACTTGGTCCGAAATAGAGACCAAAGAATTTGATGCCAATGCTAGGGCTCACTATGCACTACTTCAAGCCCTTAATGATGATGACATAGCTAGAGTAATTCATTGCAAGTCCGCATATGAAATTTGGACACATTTGCTAGTTACACATGAAGGGACCTCACAAGTGAAGAGGGCTAAGATTGACCTTCTTCGGTCCCAATATGAGAATTTTTACATGCAAGAAAATGAAACCATAGATGATATGGTTACAAGATTTACAAATATTACTAATGGATTTTCTTCTCTATGTGATGCTATTGATAATGACCAAAGAGTTAGAAAGATCATCCGGGCTCTTCCTCCTTCATGGGAAGTAAAAGCAACAACCTTGAAGGAACTCAATGACAAGAAAGAGATGGAATTGATTGGTCTCATTGGGAACCTCAAAACCCATGAGATGGAGAGGAAGTGAGGGAGGACATGGCTCCTTCCAAGAAGAAGACAATAGCCTTCAAAAGTCAATCCACACACTCCGACGAAGACGATGAAGAAGAAGATGACGAAGAGCTCTCACTTCTTGTGAAGAACGTCCGGAGGATGTACAACAAGGCTAAATTTCAAGGAAGGAAGAGATGGCAAGGAGGCAAAGAAGAAAGAAAGATCATTTGCTTTAATTGCCAAAGACCGGGACACATAGTGGCGGAGTGTCCGGATAAAGTGAAGCCCTCCACCTCAAAGAAGCCTCACAAGAAGAAGGCAATAAAAGCTACATGGGATTCCGAGAGCGAATCCGAGGAGGAGATTGATACCGCCAACATGTGCTTCATGGCTAATGAAAGCACAAGCAAGGTAACCCCTTCCACTTCTCCTAATGATGAACTTTTCATGGATGAATTAGGAGAACCTTTTGTAGAATTATCACATAACTATGATTTTCTTAAGAAAAAGTATTTAAAAATGAAAAAGGAAAATGAATCTCTTAATCATCAAGTTTTTACTCTTTCTAAAGAAAATGATGAATTACTTTCCACTCTTGTTTCCACTCAAAAAGATTTTGACAAGTATAAGATTTCTTGTAAAGGCAAGTCTCCACAAATTGATTCTAATGAGATTACCATGCTTAAAGAAAGAATAGACTCATTGGGAATTGTTTTAAAAATTGTGAGTTTGATAAGAAGAAGCTAGAGGCCATGTTCCTAAGAAACAAGCCTCTAAGAAAAATGTTCACCATGCTCATGCTCATGTTCATACCACACAATCTTTACATCGTGGCAAACCCCCAAAGCATGCTCACACTTCACACACACATCATGCATTCATGTATGGAAGAGTGTTCTCATGTTCACATTGTGGGCGGAAAGGACACTTAGCCAATTTTTACTATGATAGACTAAGTACATCTTATCATAATGTTTGGGTTCAAAATACTAACTTTCAAGGACCCAAGAAAATTTGGGTACCAAAGTCAATAATTTTGTTAAATGATATAGGTACCTTCCAAAGCCCAACGACGTAGAGAATTGTGGTATCTTGATAGTGGTTGCTCAAGGCACATGACTTGGGACATCAACAACTTTGCAACCCTATCAAGATACCATGAAGGTGGCACCGTCACCTTCGGAGATGATGCCAAGGGTAAAATCATAGGTATTGGTAATGTAAAACTCGGCACATCCCCTTTAATTGAAAATGTAGTTTTAGTTGATGGACTCAAGCATAACCTCTTGAGTGTTAGTCAACTTTGTGATAAAGGTTTTGACGTTGTTTTTGATCATATAGCTTGTAAAGTAATTGATAGAATTTCTAATACTTGTGTGTTTTCCGGTTTTCGTGAAAGTAATGTTTATATGATAGATATGTCTAATATGTCTTGTAATATTACTTGTTTAAAAGCCCTCGATGACGACTCTTGGTTGTGGCATAGAAGATTAGGCCATATTTCATTTGACCACATATCTAGGTTAAACACAAAGGAAATGGTGAAAGGTATTCCTTGTTTGAGTTTTGAAAAGGACCGAGTTTGTGACGCATGTCAATTTGGGAAACAAACTAAGTCTTCTTTCAAGTCAATTAAGGATATCATGACATCACGTCCTTTGGAGCTAATTCATATGGATCTTTTTGGCCCTACACAAACCAAAAGTCTAAGTGGGAATAGATTTGCTTTTGTTTTGGTTGATGACTTTTCACGATTTACTTGGGTTTTCTTTCTTGAACACAAAAATCAAGCACTTTCATATTTCCAAACTTTAAAGAAAAGAGTTGAAAAAGAAAAGGATGTTTCAATTTTAAGAATAAGAAGTGATAGAGGAGGTGAGTTCATTAACCTACCCTTTATCACTTTTTGTGAAGAACATGGAATTAAGCATGAACTTTCTTGTCCTAGAACTCCACAACAAAATGGAGTAGTTGAACGGAAAATCGAACTTTACAAGAGATGGCTAGGACAATGCTAAGTGAATATGGTCTACCACATTATTTGTGGGCTGAGGCCGTAAATACATCATGCTATATATCAAATCGTGTTTTCTTGTGTAAAAATACTTCAAAGACCTCTTTTGAAATGTACTTTTTTAGAAAACCAAATGTTTCATATTTCAAAGTTTTTGGATGCAAATGTTTTGTTTTAAATACAAAAGATAATTTAGGAAAATTTGATGCTAAAACTTATGAGGCAATTTTTGTGGGTTATTCTAATACTAGTAAAGCTTATAGAGTCTTCAATAAATCATCTTTGACTATTGAGGAATCTATGCATGTTAAGTTTGAAGAATCTAACTTGTTTGTTAAGAATGTTGTAGAAATAGATGCTTTGGATGAAGGCTTGGAGAAAGTGACCTTGGAGGATACTACTACTATGGGAGACAAGCCAAAGGATGATGAAGGAAGTGAAGCTAAAGTAGAAGAGGCTCAAGGAAATGAAAATCAAACAAATGAAGTGGAGCCTACTCAACAACTTCCAAAGGGTTGGAGATACAATCCTCATCATCCCAAGGACCTCGTCATAGGTGAAGTATCAAAAGGGGTAACCACTCGTTCTAAACTTCATGATTATTGTGGACATTATGCATTTATTTCTCATGTTGAACCCAAGAACGTCCTCGAAGCCGAGGCCGATTCATATTGGTTGCTTGCCATGCAAGAGGAACTCAATCAATTTGAGCGCAACTAAGTTTGGCACCTTGTTCCTAGGCCCCACGATAGACCAACAATTGGTACTAAGTGGATCTTTAAGAACAAGTTGGATGAATCGGGTAACGTTGTTAGGAATAAAGCTAGGTTAGTTGCCCAAGGTTACACTCAAATCGAAGGAATCGATTTTGAAGAAACCTTTGCACCCGTAGCACGGCTTGAAGCCATACGGATGACACTAGCATTTGCCTCATATAAAGATTTTAAATTGTTTCAAATGGATGTTAAAAGTGCTTTTCTAAATGGTTTTATTGAAGAGGAAGTGTATGTTGAACAACCCCCCGGGTTTGTTGATCCTACACATCCGGATTTTGTATTTAAATTAGATAAAGCTCTTTATGGTTTAAAACAAGCCCCTAGGGCTTGGTATGAAAGACTTTCTTCATTTTTAATTTCAAATGGTTTTAAGAAAGGTAAAATTGACACAACTTTGTTTACAAAACATGTAGAAAAGGACATTCTTATTGTGCAAATTTATGTTGATGACATTATTCTTGGTTCTACTAATGAATCTCTTTGCCAAGCTTTTGAATCATGCATGAAGGATGAATTTGAAATATCTATGATGGGGGAGCTCAACTATTTCCTTGGACTTCAAATCAAGCAAAGGAAGGATGGGATCTTCATCAATCAAGCCAAGTACACAAAGGAACTCATCAAAGATTTGGGCTTGAAGGATCTAAAGTGAGCAAAACTCCCATGGCAACAACTACCAAGCTTGATAAGGATGAACAAGGTAAAAGTGTAGACATTAAAGTTTATCGTAGTATGATAGGTAGTTTATTGTATTTGACGGCTAGTAGGCCGGATATCATGTTTTCCGTTTGTCTTTGCGCTCGTTTTCAATCATGTCCTAAGGAGTCTCATTTAGTAGCGGTAAAACGCATAATTAAATACCTTAAGGGCACTATTGAAATGGGTTTGTGGTATCCGAAAACCGGACTATTTGATATGAAGAGTTTTTCGGATGCCGACTATGCGGGTTGTAGGGTAGATAGGAAGAGCACAAGTGGAACATGTCAATTCTTAGGTAATTGTCTTGTATCTTGGTCTTCCAAAAAGCAAAATTCGGTAGCCCTTTCAACCGCCGAGGCGGAGTATGTTGCGGTCGGAGCTTGTTGTGCACAAATTCTTTGGATGAAACATACTCTCCTTGACTATGATTTACACTTTGATCATGTTAAAATATTTTGTGATAATACTAGTACTATTCACATGACAAAGAATACAAATCAACATAGTAAAACCAAACACATTGACATTAGGTATCACTTTCTTAGAGATCATTATGAGAAAGGTGATATTGATATTGATTATGTTTCTACCGATTTTCAACTTGCCGATATTTTTACTAAACCTCTAGATTATGCTAGATTTTCATTTATTTGTGGTGAGTTGAATGTTTGCATTATGGATTCTTAAAATTTTTTTTTTATTTAACCCTTTTTGATGTATGACAGAAAGGGGGAGAAAAAGTATGAGTTTGTTTGTTGTTTTGTTTGTTTATTTTGTTTGTTTATTGTGTATTTTTGATGCATTTGAGTTTTTTTACAAAACTATGTGTTTTCAATGCCTTATGTGTTTTTCAATGCCTTATATAGCATTATTTGAG
Source organism: Agave tequilana (assembly GCA_038442645.1). Classification (NCBI taxonomy): domain Eukaryota; kingdom Viridiplantae; phylum Streptophyta; class Magnoliopsida; order Asparagales; family Asparagaceae; genus Agave; species Agave tequilana. The sequence goes on from JAVJIF010007045.1 coordinate 112,619, forward strand.
GGGGAGCTTTCCAAGCTCTTCTTCCATTTTTGTTTAAATAACCTATATGTTTTGTCATCATCAAAAAGGGGGAGATTGTTAGCCCAAGGTTACAATCACCCTTGTTTAGAGTGTTTTGATGATTACAAAACATATTAGTTATTTATACTAATATTGTTTATTATTTAAGTGTGTTTCAGGGTTCTAACTCTACTAAAAGGTTTACACCCTAAAAGAAAGTGTTTTGGACTCAAGTCAACTCAAAGTGGGCTCAAGACTCAAGTGTTGAAGACCTTGATGGTGAAAGGCCCCTTGAAGAGCTTGTAGTACTTAGAACCAATGTAAGAATTAGAATGTTAAAGTTTGAGTGTTGGATATTGGCTCTAGGATACACACACACAATTTGGTTTTGTTAAAATGTGAGTCTTGTATTTAAGTTTTCATGTTTTAAATTAGGTTTCATGCCTTAAATATATATTTACATGACTCTATATTTTATAAAATAAATACCATGTTTAGATCTTGTTTATATACTCCTACTAGCATATTACTTAAGTTTCCTTAAAGTCAAAAATTATTTTGCAAAATTTTTCAAGTCAAAATACACTGTTTTTTTTCCTGTTTCAGGCTGACTGGCCAACCGGCCTGGTCGACCGGCCTTTGTGCCTGGGCGTGCACGTCTGTGCACGTCCAACGGTCGACCGGGCGGTCGACCGTCTGAGAACAGGATTGCTCTCGGGTTTTCTGGGTCGACCGTCCGGTCGACCGCCAGAGGAAGACTGAGAGCAGGTTTGCTCTCGGGTTTTCTGGGTCGACCGTCCGGTCGACCGCCCGAAGAGACTTTTGTTTTTTAGTAGAGGTCGGTCGACCCCCGGTCAACCGGAGCCCAACGGCTCTTTGCCAGCAAGGCGACGGTCGACCGGTCCGGTCGACCGCCAAGCCTGTAACAGCCCAACGGCTCTTTCCTTTTTGGTGCAATTCTGAAATCTGTTTTATTTTCTTTTTAACAGACTTTTTTCAGAGTTGTTGGAGACCTTTTTCAGGTCAAATTAGGTGAAAATAAATTGTTTTAAATCTTTTCTCTCCCTATAAATAGAGGAGAAGACTCTCTTACAAAACACCAAGAAAATTCTCAAGTTTTTCATTGTTTTCAAAAGCGAAGAAAATTGTTTAAGCTACTCATTTCCAATTCTTTTTGAGCTTATTTTTCAGTTGTGTTTGAAAACAAATATCACTCTACAACTGAAGTTTTCTCACCACACTTCTTAGAGCCAAAAATCCTTTACTCATTCTATAGGAAGTGTAAAAGAGTGAGAGTTTGTAAAAGAGTTTGGTGATCTTGTTTGTGATCACCTTGGTGACTTGTAATCTTTTTCTTCTTGTGGAGACACCTCTTCGGTAGAGGTTATTGTAAGTTGGAGAGCTCGGTGCTCGGGTCTTCGGTAGACCATTGTAAGGCGTCCTCGGTGGATAGTGGAAACCCTTCACGGAGGTGAAGGCGGGGAGTAAAGTGGTGGCTCGAACCTCGAAACAAACATCTTGTGTTTGCGATTGCCTTGTGTTCATTTTTGCTTTAAATTTCTCTTGCACTCTATTGCTTTCAATTACTTGCTTGAGATCTAGTTTTATTTCCTTGTGCTATTGCTTGTGATACTTGTGATATATCTTGTGTGCATTTCATCATTGCATATTATTCATTACTTGTTCGATCAATTCTCATACAACAAGGTTGCATTGCGCACCTCTAACCCATTCAAGGGAAATTGGGAGGAAGGAGTTCAGAACCTCTCACGGGGTATTCGGCTCTTAGTCTTGTTTTGGGAGATCGTTGCATCATTCATCCATCTTAGTTTTAAAAAGATTGTTAGATTAGCAATAACACCTATTCACCCCCCTCTAGGTGTTTTTCAAAAGCATAATATACAATGTATAAGCGGAGATATTAAGCTCCCCCTAGACACGTGTATCACATAAAGAAGAGATGTCAAGCTCCTAAAAGTGAGATACACTCAACATGAATCTATATATAGAGAAGATGTTAAGCTCCCCTTGTATATAGGCAATATATATCAACAAATTTTGAAATAAAATTTGATAATACTTAAAGCAAAACTTTGAAATTTCTTAAAACAAAATTTTAGAATTTCTTAAGTCAACAAAACAAATTTTGATACCAATGAAATCAAATTGTAGTTGACAAAACATAAGTTGGTACCACTTGTAAATAAATAAAATTTTAAGATACCACTTGTAGGTTTTTGATACCAATAGAAATAACTTGTTAATTATTGATACCTATTAAATGTCATTTGAAATACTAATTGAAAACAATGCTTAACTTATAAAAGATACCAATTTACATTTAAATTTAAGTCAAGCTTAGCATAAAAATAATTTGTGCTTTAAACATGTAAGGATATTGTAAATCAGGCACAATCAAAACATATATATGTATGAAAAAGAAAATACCAATTGAAATTGATATTATTTGAGATTTTAAAGCATACATATATAGAAACAAATATGAGTATACAAAGATAAAATTTCATAAAGTTCATGTGTATAACTCATAACTACCATTCTATTCATGTATATGTTTAAAAGATTTTCAATTTAGAGCATACAAGGCATGGTCGCCCAACCATCCTCCCTTTTTAGAAATGTTTTCTTTTCCTTTTGAAACAAATTTTCTTTTCAAAGAGTTGTTTTCTTCCAAAACAATTTCCTTTTCCTTTTCTACCAAAATAATTTTATTTTTTAAAGAATTATTTCCTTCACAGATATCATTTAATTTAGAAGACAAGGAAATATTCTCCTTTTTCAAAATTTCTTTTTCTTTTGAAATGCATTCAAATTTATTTTTCAATCTTTTATTATCATTTTTAAGCACATCATATTTTTCAAGAATTTGTTGACAAAATAAAGTAAGCTCATCATATAACATGTCAACATCCTCATCATGCTCGGATTCAGAATTTACCTCAAGGGGGTTATCCCCTTGGACCATGTAGCATATGTTGGAAGCATCACTTCCATCATCCGAGTCGCTCCCCGCATAGTATTGCTTTTGTTCACCAAGGGAGATTAGAGTGTTCCGTACTACAAAAGCCAAATCAAAATTAGTAACCTTAGATAAATATTCATCATTTAGGGTAGATCTTAAAGCATGAAAAGCTTTTGCATTAGCCTCAAGATTTTTGCCATTTAAACAATATGAATCTTTAATAGTGGCAAAATAAACATGAATACCTAGGACTTTGAGGTACATTGACATCTTAACCTTCCAAATTTGGATGTTAAGAATATCAAACATGGAGATGTCATCAAATCTATGTGTGTGTAAACAAATATTGTGATTAGCTAAAAATGAGGATTTTTAACTCAAGGTTGTTAGACCCTAATCAAGAGCACCAAGCTCTGATACCACTTGTAGGTCACCTGAGGAGGGTGAATAGGTGACTAGCTAATCTAATGATGAATAATGCGGAATTAAAAACTATTTAAGCAAACTAAAACTATTATGCAAAACACACCAAGTATATCACAAGAGTGTAACCGAATTCCCGGTGAAGGGCTCGGGACTATCTCCTCAAGATTCCTCTATATTAAGAGTTGAGGTGCCACTATGACTCTCTTGATTGAATATAAGTGTAAGCAAACAATCCCAAACATATATCAATAAAGCACAAGATATATCAAGCATATAAGAGATATGAGCAATAAACATAAGCAAGATATAAACACAAGTAAGAGATAGAGAGAGCAATCGCAAACACGGGAGATTTGTTTCGAGGTTCGAGCACCCTTGATCTACGTCCCCACCTTCAACACTATGAAGGATTTTCACTATAACGATTCCACCGGATCACTCGGTGCTGCAACACCTATAAGGAGTTCACACTAGAACTTTTTGGACTCACTAGTCCCTCTTTTGTTCTCGCAAGAGCAACATACGCAAGCACACTAGCTTGCCGAGGCCGCATCTCTACACCGAGCTCCCACAAGAACTCGAAACAACACGAACCTGCAAGTTCGTCTCCTCAACTATAAGAATGAACACTTTGGTGATTTCAACACTTTGATCACTTAAAAACACTCTCACAACAAATCTCTTATAAGATTGATATAGCAATTGATAACTCAAGATTGTGTGAGAAAAACTAGTATATATTTGTGGTGAAAAACTCAAGAAATCACTTTTGAAAACCACTCCTAAAAACTCTCCTTTTGATATGGAAGTATTAGGCCTAAAACAAGTGGAGATAAACACTTAGAGAGGTAGGAAAACCTAGCACAAAAACTCTCTTGAAATCTTGTTGAAAACAACCCAAGGGAACCCCATTTTATAAGCTCCTAAAAACTAGCCATTGCAGGCCAACTCAGTAGCTAATGCCGTTTATCGGCCGATCAATGGTCAAATTTCTGACCGTTGCAGCCTGCCGGTCATTGCCCGGTTGACCGATCCTAGGCTTTGACCTACCAGTCCGATCGACCAGGGCCAAATCTAGAGGGCAGAGCTCTCTGGACGGCCGACCGGGTTGGTCTGTGCACGTCTGTGCACATCAGTCGACCGGTCCGGTCGACCGACTCCTGGTCCGGTCGACCGCCAGTGTAGTCTGGCTGAAATATTTGGGATTAAAAACCTTATTATTTTAACTCCAATAAAATCTCATAAATTCATATGAAATCTAGAAAAAAAGGTTCATTAACATACTTTGATGTACAAACATATTTGATTAAAAATCAATATATATTACAAATATTTTGAACTATTTTTGTGATATAGAAATTTTGCCTTAAACAAAAATCTGTATTTTTCAAAAATAATCTCCAATTGAAAAATGATTTTTTCAAAACTTCTCCAAATACAAAAACAAGATATTTTAAACACTTTTGAAGCTTAGTGTGTATGGATATAATTCACTACACATATGAGATGAAATATCTATGTTTTTGACAATAAGCTCTAAAAAATAAGTTTTGATAAATCTAAAACGTTGTTTTTCTAAACTCAAAACTATCTTATGAAAATACATATAAATTTTTTTTTTTGTGTGTGTGTATATGAGTTTGAGCAATCCACAACTAATCTATCCTTTACATTTTATCTAAAACAAAATCTTAATCCTTGCAAACATGACACAAGTCTTCTTGAAAATCTTCTCTTAAAAATCTTCTTCTCCTTCTTGACTTAGTCCCAAAACTTTGACCCATGAGCTAGATTCCTCTTGAGTACTTGATGCGATCTTGATGTGCGAGCTCTTGAATCAACACATGCTAGCTTCAAAACTTGACTTTGAATCCTTTGTTGAAGTTAAACACCTACTAAGATCTTGATCAAATATCTGAGACTAAATAAACACAAGATTATTAGTACTATAACTATACGAGTTAATCATCATTAAAACTAGAGTGATGGGCCTTTGGGCCAACAAGCAGAATACTTGGTGAATATAAAAATTTCAATATCTTACAAATAGTATTAACTCATATATTATTTTATTTCTAATTTTGAAAGTATATAAAACTTTTATTATTTTAATATAAATATGATCCTTATAAAACTTTTGAAAGAGGAATAATAAATTAAAGACATTTAGAGAATAAAAATGTTGGTATCTATAAATCAAATTAGTGGATAATATGAAAACAATCCTATACTTCATTTATATTTCATTTTAGATGCTATGTAATACATTTTCTTTCCCAAAATACATTTTGTCCATAATTCCTAATTTCAAGAAGTGAGTTATTGGGTGTCATATATAGACACTTATTTTCTTATTTAAGGATATTATTTCAAAATAATTTGCTATAACTACTAATTAATAGGTCATTAATTGCCTAGTCAAGAATACTAACATAAATAATAATATAGAAAATTTTAGATTTTTTTTTTTTTTTAAAGTTGAGGGACCGGGAGGGTCCATGGCCCTTTGGGTCGGCCCCTGCTCCATTGCGTATATTGGCAACCATCTCAAGTATGAAGATAGAATTGATAAGAATAAAAAGTCTCCAATTGTTTGTGAAGGCCATAACTTACATAGGGGAGTTCAAGGGTGTTCTGTTTAGAAGGACATTTTGGGAGCATCTACTATAAAGTTGGAGAGCAGAAATTGCCACCCCAACAAATAAGAAAGGCACCACATAGATAAGGGCACCCACAAAATTGTAAAAGCCCCCCCACCCCACCCCCACCCCCAAAAAAAGGCCAAAAGCCCTTTTCTTCTCCTCCTCCTCCTCTCTCCCCCGCTAGTGAACCCATCACCGGCGAACTCTCCCCCTCACCAACGAACCCCCTCTCCTCCCCTCTTGCCGGCGAAATCTTACCCCTCGCCGGCGAAACTCCCCGGATCTCTCCTCTCCTCCCCCTTCGCCGACCTCCACCCTCTCCCCCCACCAATCTCCACCCCTCTTCCCCCCACTGATCTCCCCGGCCTCCCCCTCTCCCCCTCCCCCCTGGCCTCCCCCTCTCCTCCCCCTTCCCCCGATCTCCCCCTCCCCCACCAGTCTGTTCGGTTAGATCTGGCTGAAAAGATTTTGGTATGTACGACCGGAATCCAGCAGAACAACATGGGAGGAACGGGAGATAGGGGGGAGGCCCGGGGAGAGGAGGAGGGGGAGGCCGGAGAAGGGGAGGAGGAGAGGGAACGCTGGAGAAGAGGAAGGGCCGCCGGAGTAGAAGGAGGAGGGAAGAAAAATAGAGTGTTTTGGACTTTTCATTAAGGATGAAATGGTCAAAAAAACATAATGGCACACTTGTAATTTTTTTTGAGGGAAGCCTTTCTCATTTGTTGGGGTGACAATATTGCCTCCAATAAAGCTGACCAAAAGGTTTTTGTGAGCCGCCCCCCACCCCCAACATGGACCATAGCCCGACCCCGGGGCCTTCAGTTCCCCACTCAGAACCCCTTCACCGCTAAGCCATGTTTCATTGATTGGTGATCTAAGTGAGTTTCAATTTACAACTAATAATAATTAGAGAAGATAATGGTATTCGCTGGGCCAAATGCTAGCCGAAGTATGGGTTTTGACTTTCTCTCTCCATTTATGAGCTTTATCGGGCTTGAGCTTAGACCACATGAGCCTTTTTACTACTAAAATTTAGCTGGGCTGTGTATTAAAAATCACATCCATAGACAATAATTTTATCTGTGATTTCTTATTGAGATCTCTTAGTGTTATTTTGGATCTGTTGAGTTCTTTTTAAACTTTTTGAGAAACAAATGATGTTCCTGGGCTATGGAGCTGGGATTTTCTGGAGCCCATTTCCAATAATCTCACCAAGCCTGCAAATGGCTGAGTGGTCCGGGCCTTGGGTGGTTGAGCAACAGGTCGGCACTTCGAGTCCGCATGCCAGCAGACATTTATTTTTTTTCTGACGCGGCCCCGGTTAGGCCCCGGTTTGCTCCTAGGTGATCGTCGGTGAATACCAATCGGCGGTGAGTTAATTAGCAAAAAGAAAAAACGTCAGATGCCACCTGTTGCCAGGGGTTTGAGTTCAACTTTAACTCCATTTGACAAATTTTACTGAATTTCTGAAAGCAGCAAAAGCATAAGAATATGTGTTGGGCTAGGCAAATGTATTGAGTTGGCCCGGCCCATGGCTAGTTGAGCATCAAACAGTGGGCCATGCGAGTGACGTAGGCAACCTGCCATGAGGCCTGGCAATTTCCCACTGCAAAAACATATAACAAAAAATCTCAAATATTTTCATAAGAGTTATAGGCACAAAAGAATTTAATAAATGTTATTTTCTTTAAATATACAGAATTCACATGTCTAAATTCTAATGGTTGACACTGCCACTAATTTGTAACACTTCTTGTGCAAAGAAAAGGCGAATAATAAAAGACACAATAAAATATCTTTAATATATATAACTTCAAACTTGAAAAATCTATTTAAACAAGGTTCTACATTCAAAATAAAATCATGATTTAAAAAAAAATCCTTAATAAATATCGAGCATTGCTTATCAAAGAGTACCAAAATAACAAAAGCTTGCTAAAAATCAGAAAGTTTTATCCTTTTCCTTGTATTCCCCATGCAACCTCAAGTTACAAAAAGAAAATAATAGGGCCCATAATTTCACACATGCATTACACGTGCAAAACAAGAGAATACAACAGCATAACAAAGAAAGTAGTAATAAATCACATAGAAGCCATCATATGTAATGTGCAAGATTTTTAGGTGACTTTTTCGCGTCAAGATTGGCTGGCTCTGGGCCGGGCCATCTTAGTGGGCTAAAATACACCATGAATTTGTTCAGCCTTTTGAAAAATATGTCAAGAACTTTTAAAATTGCAAAATGCTAAATTGAACTTTAAACATTCTAAATTCCTAATACACTGCCACAAACTATGACACCTGTGCTAATTTTATATATATATATTATATATATATATATATAAAACAATTTTACTCTCATCCAACACAACACACAAAATTTTAAAAATAATATGATAGTAGAGATTGAGGGATAATTTGGTCATTAATTTATCACGTGGTATACACGTGACTGGTTTCTTAAACCCGATCTGACAGAGGGTTTTTTCCTAAAACTTTGAGAGAAAGTTCATAGTAGCATTTTGCAAATTTGAAAATTCATGATAATTTTTTTTTCTTCAAAAACGGTTGAAAGTTCATGGTATTTTAGTGAATTTTAGCCCATCTAAGTGTGTTATTATTATACCGTAACAAGCCTTAATTCCACTTAGTTATATATGGGCTGAAGTCAGAGACGGTAATCAAAACAAATTTTTACATTTTAAATTTTTTAGAAAAAAAAGTTTCCTTTTAAATTATTTTTGTTTAATTTATCTAACAAGGGACACCTTAGATAATAATAAAAGAGATGAAATGTAGAAGTGTCAGACCATAAGCAGGGCTTTCATGTAGGCACCAAGCAATCAGCGCTGCAGAAGAAAACCTTAAAAATTTCTAGCTCCAAATAGTGTAGAAATGACACAAGGCTAATGATTTCAAGAACAATTACTCCATCCATTGCAGTTTTCTCTATAAATTTAGACTTCGGCTATAATCCCAACTGACTCCAAGCCATATTCATCTCCACATAACCAATCTGCAACAAGATTTGATTAGAAATTTCTGGGTTGAATCCTTAATATTGTATTTAAAAGCTGGAATGCAGAATGATATAATGTATCTGAAGGGGTAGTTTGATCTTTAGGTGAAATGATATGTCATGCCCTATCCTTTTCTGACGTACTATCGACTCTAGCTAAATGGTCTTGGGCTCCTGAGTCAAAGGCCTATAAGCCCTTGCCTTGTCACAGAGACAGCAATGAATCTAGATTCGTTAGTGAATCCTAATTTGATTTGAATCTCAAAGTGAATCTCACAATTTACAAATTTAGAATATAGATCCTTAAGTGGACCTACAAATGTTTTACTTAGTCTTGGTTACTAATTATGATGCACTGATTCTTCTAAATAAGTCACGTATTTGTATCACATATTTGATATGATTCTTATTGGATGCTTGTTGGATTTTTATTGGTTACTTCTGTGAATTCAACATGTATCTTGTTTAGAATAACAATAAGATGTGAACCAGTTGTTTTATAAATTACTCCAGAGTTGATAAGTTCATTAAAGTTGGATTTTGAGGCTAAACTTTATGTCAATGACCTTAGCATTTCTCCTCGAGAAGGATGAGATTCATCCTTTATTCAACAGGCTTCTGGTGAGAGTACTAGCAAGGATATTCCAAGGAGTCCCATGCATCAATTCGAGGTAGGAGATTGCGACTTCTTGATCTTGGACTGCTTCAAAGGCTTGGGGTGTTCTCATCTAGTTCGGCCTATAAGGTAATCACAGTTGAAGTGGCATCATCTCCCCCAAGCTCCAATGTTGTTCCATGGAAGAAGCTCTAGGCACGATGAGATGTGTTACCACTGGTACTGTGGGGGAGAAGGAAAAAGCTTGAAAGATTGAGTTTTTTTTTTTAACTCTATTGGATGATCAAGAGTGAGCAACACATGCACGGGATCGACATGGATACGTGCACAATATGCACGAGGAGGAAACAAATGTTGGCCCGAAGGCCCATCACTCTAGTTTTGATGATGATCAACTCATGTAATTATAGTACTAATGATCTTGTGTTTAATTAGTGACAGATTTATGATCAAGATCTTAGTAGGTGTATAGCTTCAACAAAGGATTTAAAGTCAAGATTTGGAGCTAGCACCGTTTGATTCAAGAGCTTGTGCATCAAGACCACATCAAGTACTCAAGAGGAGTCTAGCTCTATGGATCGTGTTTGGACCAAGTCAAGAAGATGAGTAGGCTTCAAGTGAAGACTTCAAGAAAATGAAGACTTGTGTCTAGGTTTGTTTTATAAGATTTTGTTTTTAGATAAAATGTAAAGGATAGAGTAGTTGGTGGATTGCTCAAGTACATATACACACACACACTCTTGATTTAGTTTGTTTTAAAAAAGAACTTTCAATTTGGAAAATACCATTTTGATTCTTTTGGTTAAAACATGTAAACTTGAATTTCCTATATTCATGTCTTTTAACCAAAATCATGTTTAGAGCTTAATGTCAAAAACATAGATATTTCACCATGTTTGTGTAGTATATCATATCCATACACCATATGCTTTCAAAGTTGTTTAAATATCTTGTTTTTGTATTTGGAGATGTTTTAGAAAAACAAGTTTTGGAAAAACCAAGTTTGGAAAAATACTGTTTTCATTTGAGCCAATTTTTCCATATTACAAAAATAGTCCAAGTCATTTATAACATGCCTTGATTTTGTGCAAGCATGTTTGTTTATCAAAGTATATTGGTAAAACTATTTTTGTAGATTTTTATGTATTTTATGAGATTTTTATGTGAGCCAAAAGACCAAGATTTTAATTCCCATTTCAGACCTGACCTGGCTTCAGCCGGTCGACCGACCCGGTCGACCGACTCGGTCGACCGACGTGCACAGACGTGCACGCCAGTTCTGCAGGATGGCCGGCCGACCGACCCGGTCGACCGTCCAGAGAGCTCTGCTCTCTGGAAAGGCCCCGGCCGACCGAGCGGTCGACCGGACAGAGAGAGTTGCTCTCTGTATCCTGGCTCGGTCGACCGACCGGTCGACCGATGGCTCAAACGGTCTGAAATATGACCGTTGGCCGGTCGGCCGGACGGTCGACCGACAGGCCTGACAGAACCCCAACGGCTAGTTTTTCTGAGCCTATAAATTTGGGGTTTGGGCATTGTTTTTTAACAAGATTTCTAGTGGACTTTGGGCCAGTTTTTCCCACTTCTTTAAAAGAGTTTCTCCACTAAATTGAGAGCTAATACTTCCAATCAAAAGGGGAGTTTTTATCAAGAGTGTTTTAAAGAGATTCTTTGAGTTTTCCTCCACCATCTCTTTCCTTGTTTTCTCACACAAACACTTGAGCTATCCATTGCTATATCTACCTATAGGAGTTTGTTGTGAGAGGATTTTAGGTGATCAAGAGTTGTGATCACCAAAGTTCATCTTTGATCTTTGAGGAGGCGGACGTGTGTGTTCGCATTATTTCGGGTCCTAGTGGGGACTTGGTGTTTCGGGTTCGGGTGCGAACTCTTTGTTTGAGGTGCGGCCTCGGTGAGCCGGTGGGCTTGCGGTGTGTACGGACTAGGGAGTCCGAGAGTTGTAGGTGTTGCGGCACTGAGTGATCCGATGGGATCGATTATAGTGGAAATCCTTCGTGTGTCGAAGGCGGGGATGTAGAGCAAGTGTGCTCGAACCTCGAAACAAATCCCTTGTGTTTGCGATTGCTCACTCTCTCTCTCTCTCTTTGTCTCTTTGTTTATATCTTGCATACTTATCTTGTCTTTATCTTTATATGCATGCATGATATACATTTGTGCTTAATTGATATACTTGCTTGGGTTTGTTTGCTAACACTTGTATTCAACCAAGAGAGCCAACGCGGCACCTCAACCCTTATCAAGGGGAATCTAGAGGAGTTTGTACAGAGCCCTTCACGGGGAATTCGGCAACACTCTTGTGTTATACGTGGTATTTAGTGTAAAAGTTTAGTTTAGGTCATAATAGTTTATACTTCCGCATTATTTGGCATTAAGTGACCATTAGATTAGCCATCACCTATTCACCCCCCCTCTAGGTGAACCTACAACAAAGCAGGGTGATCGACCGGGCGGTCAACCGCACGTGGAGAGCGGTTGATCGCACAGTCGACCGACTGGACTCTGAGATTTAATAGAAAGCTGCAGTGGTTTTTGGCGCAGATGGATTGAACTAGCGGTTGACCAGGCGGTCACCTGCTACATAAAGCCGATCAACTGACCGGTGAACCGCAAGGCGGGTTCTGTGCATGTCCGAGTTGGTTTCAAAGTTCTATTTTGATGAGGATTTCATATTTGATTTTTAGTTTTCTTCAATTGGCTCTCTCCTCTGGTTATACAAGGAGGGTCTCTGCACCCAAAATTGTATTGGTTGTTGAATCGATTGTTAGACAATTGTATTGAGAGTTTTAGAATTAGTTTGTTTGTGAAATTTCTACAATATAGTGTGTAGTTTCTCTAGTTGAATTTTCGGATCATTTTGTAACCCTTGTAACTCTGTTGGTTGAATAAGATCTTTTCTCTTCTGCCCCGAGGACATAGACAAGTTGTTGAATCTCGTTAAATCGTTTATTTCTCTCTTTCTCTCTTTGTATTTGTGTCCGTGCTATATTGGTTCATAATTGATTTGGTGTTGGAATGTTAATCTTGGTGATTGGCGTGTCTGTGGAGGGCGTAACAAGTAGTATCAGAGCATCTCAAGCTCGGTTAGGGATCGTGTGTCAATCCGAAGAGCATCGTGGTCTGTTCGATAGAGATTGTGTATCGTTCTCGGAGCGACGTTGGTCTGTTCGTGGGATTGTGTGTCAGTCTCAGAACAGTGTTGGGTTATTCGTTGGGATCATTTTGGGTGGAGTAGATCGCTCGAAAACTCGTCTAGGATTTCACTTTGAGGTAAAGTTTTAATCTTTATCTATCTATTTTCGCTTGGTTTTTCACATTATTTTTGGTGATTTCTAGAGGAGATATGGCCGAGGTTAATCAGTCCACAGTGAAGACCGTGAATACCCACTAATCAAAGATTGATATGGTAAAGTTTGATGGCATGAACACCTTTGGTATGTAGACATACGAGGTGATGGATGCGCTAAACACGCAAAATTTAGAAGACACACTGCTTTTGCAAGAGAAACAAGTGGAGACTACAAAGAATAATTGGAACAAGATGAATCGGATGACATGTGGTATCATTAGGTCTTTTTTGATATAAGACATCAAGTATCATGTGACGAATGATACTTCCGCAAGGAGGATTTGGGAGATCCTTTAAGGTAAGTATCTGATGAAGAGCATCGAGAATTAGTTGCATTTGAAGAGGAAGCTTTACCGCTTCCAGTTAAAGAAAGAAATCTCTATTGGTAAGCATATGAATAACTGTACGAAGTTTCTTACATACCTAGCTAATATGGATAAGGTGATTAAGGACGAGGATAAGGCATTGATTCATTTGAGCTCTCTTTCAGATGAAGAGTATGAGACCTTCGTTGTAACCTTAATCAATGATAACGCTTTACTTAGCTACAATGATGTGTCGGCTGCTCTTGTGAATCATGAGGTGAGGAGGAAGGATAAGGAGTCTTTTTCCAGTACCACAACATCAGAGGTATTGATTGCAAGAGAGTTGGTTCCAATCATCAGAAGGACAAGGAAGATGTTGGTAAGTCCAAGACTGATAATCGCAAATTGAAAAAGATCCAGTGTGCTTTCTGCAAGAAAGAATGACATAGAAAGATTGATTATCCAAGGCTCAAGAAGAAGAAGGGACAGAAATCAGAGGCAAATTTCGCATGGGCGGATGATGGTACTGATTCTGACTTTTTAGTGTTATATTTCTTTATTACTCCTACTGTTTGCTATTCTGAGAAATCTGAGTGAATTTTGGATACGGGTGTTATCTATTATGTTTCCTCCAAGCGGTAGGGTTTGATAATTTTGAAAAACTAGACGGAGGTTTGGTGTCTCTTGGAGATGGACACACATGACAGATTGAAGGATATGTATAGCTTGCATCAAGTTTTTTGATGGGATGATAAGAGAGTTGAAGGATGTGAGATACGTTCCTCAGTTGAAGAAGAATCTTATCTCAGTTATAGTTTTGGAGGTGCAGGGCCTGAGAGGAACTCTTGGAGAAGGCGTTCTCAAGATGTTCAGTAGCTCGTTAGTGATTCTTAAGGGCATTCGACATAACAATTTGTACTACTTGAAGGGTTGTAGTGCAGCTACTGAAAAGTTGACAGCTTTAGAACATTTGGAAGGTGATTCTAACAGTTTATAGTAGATGAGCCTTGGACAAGCTGGATAAATTCTTTGCAAACTTTGGCGAAGTAAGGATTATTGAAAGGTGCAACTACTTGCAAATTGGAATTCAGTGAATGTTGTGTTCTGGATAAGAAAACAAAGGTGAAATTCGGTACCGTACTTCAATGCATGGGAGGTCTTTTTGATTGTGTTCACATTGATGTTTGTGGTCCTACCAAGACTGCATCACTTGGAGGCTGATTGTTATACATATTTGCATATTTTACCGCTTCCATACCATGCATATTGTATATAAAAATGTGATTTTTAATCCTTTTCTCTCTATTTTTGCAGGTCCACAACTTAAAAGAGAAAAAAAGCCCAAAATCTCTTTAATTGGCAATAATTAAAGAGATTTAATCCAAAGCCCAAAAGAGCCCAAGTTTGAATTCAGAATCAAAGGAGATCCACGCGCCAACTCAACGTTCTAGAAAGCCACGTGGCTAACAAACTTGTAACAACTTCACAACAGAAAGTTGTTAGCCACCGTTTCCAAACGGCCGCGCCTTGCCGCGCGCGCGCGGCAGGATCTGGGCCGTTGAGCCCCGGATTTTTCTCCAACGATCTGGGCTCTAGAGGCTTCTCACTGAGGGCTATAAATAGAGGACCAGAGTCTGCGTGAAGAGACAGAGAAGAGAGAGAAGAAAATAGGGGAAATTCTTGTATTTTGTTATTCTCCTAGGCTTTTAGTCTTCATCTTCTTCCTCCTAGAGATTTTGACAAAGTGAGAGAGAGAGTGCTGTTTGAAAGCTTGTATCAAGAAAGTGACATTCTTGTAAGCAAGGATTTATCAAGAGAGCTCCATTCATCTCTTTGCAATCTCTAGTATGCTTTACTTGACTTTGCTTTAATTTCTTGCTTTCATTCTAGTGCTATTTCATTTGCTTTAGTTCTATTGCTTTACATCATGAATAGTTGCTTTGTTTCTAGTGTAATGGATAGCTAAGTCTCTATTGCATGGCTAGCTAAGAACTTACCTAGCTAACTTCTATCTCTTTGGATGATGCTTATCTTTATACTTGCATTGTGATATTTCTTTTACTTACCAAGGAAGTAGAGTTGCTTTCCGTTGGCAAATTGCTTGTTCATACTCCATATGACTCATGTGTGCCTCATTTAGAGCCTTGTCTAGAACAAGTGCTTTTGATGGAACATAGAGATGGATCACCCACATATGCTACTTGTAAGAACAACTTCTCTACTTCAAGCTAATTTGTTGTTATGTCTTGAATGTTTGAATGAATGTTGATTCTTCGAACTTAGCATCTTTGAGTACCTATCCTAGAGTTCATCATTGAACATCTATCTAGAGAGCCAATGAATCATATGAGGCTTCAAGCTAAGAACAAGAGAACACTCATCTCCATAACGGTAAAACACTTGAACAAACAAGCAAGTTATTCCTATTGCCAATGAATCAACATGAGGCAATATAGCATCACCATTGAGTTTAGTAAGTTAGCAATGAGGTAAAGTTAGCTAGCCATGTATCTTCTCATCTAGAGTTTTCTAACACTTTCTTTACTAGCTTTTCTTTCTTTGTAACACACTTCATCCAAGTTCTTGATTTCTTTTTTTCATAATGCACAAATCCATCACTTCTTTTTATGTTGCTTCTTGCATTTGTGTAAATACATAGAAGAATCTTCATTTTTCATTTCTTCACTCCATACCGTAACGCTTCTATCGCTAGCTCTCCAGGAGAATCGACCCGGTATAGCCATTGCTATAGCGGAGATTGGAAAGGGTATATTGATCTTTGAATACATTTGTGGAGTAAACGAGCACCAAGGTTAACTCTAAACCTTTCTTCTTTAATTGAATACTTGTGTAATAACTCTACATTACTCATTCCCAATCAAATTTTTGGCGCCGTTGCCGGGGAGAGCAACGGTTTTTGGTTAAAAGTGAAGAACTAAACGAATCTTCTTCTCTGTTACAGGTTACAGGTGAAGAAAATAGGAAAATTTGCATTGCAGAATACATATAAGCGGCTCTGGGCCTCTGCTCTCGAAAGCAGAGACCAGTTGCCCTCTGACTTGCCGCGTTCCCACGGCAAAAGCCGCGGTTCTGCGGCAAGGAGGAGTTGACTACTGACCACTTTTCTGCAGGGCTTGCTTCTCTGCAAAATACTGCTGCTGCAATACATAAAATCTTGTTTGCTTCACCTATTACCTGCTAATAATCAACAGTAAAAAAATTAGTTGAAAAGTTAAAAAAATTGTTTAGACATTTGCATTCTAGGCACGTGTCTTTCAATTTCTTTATTTTTTACTGTTGAAGAGTGCTGGAGGCAAGGTACGTAAGCATAGCATATAGACTAGGAATCACTCTTTCTTGATTTAATTATGCTTTGAGTGAACCTTGTTTTTTTATATTGTACACTTGCACAATCAACTTTAAGGGCATAACCCATAAGAAAGATAAGGTGGGATTTTATCACCCTTTCCTTAGCCCACAAATCATTTTCCCACGCACTCACAATCCTAAGCTTCTAAATAAAAATTGCTAGACGTTGGCCCTAGGGACATCCGGACTCACTTAGGAGATTATCCTAAGGGGGAAAAGTGTTGGAAAGTGACTTTTGTAAAATCAGTGTCTAGGAAAGGGGTTGAGGGCCGAAAACCCGAAGGTTGTTGGTTACTTAATTAAGGAACGTCTCTGACGGAAAACCTCCCACCAACCTTACCCTTCCCTGGCTGATTTGCTTATAGTCAAAGTCTACACTAAACCTCCTGTGGACGATCTAAAGTTAGGAGTCGTCTAGGTCCAGGAAACCTAGAAAGCTTGGATTGATTTTTTTTTCTTTTTCTTGATTGTTATTTTTTTTTTCATTTTTCCGCCTGTGGAAAGGTGCACGTTGATTGTGTAATTGTATGCAAGAGTGGTATCGAGATCCGAATTCTGCTAGGCTTGTAAGAACTTCTACACTGCCACATACACCACCACTCGACACAATCATGACCACCAACGTTTCGTTGCAAGACAAGTTTTATCCGATTCGCACATCACTTCCATCGTGCATTCTCCTCCCAAACACAAATGGAAATAACTTTGAGTTGAAGCCCCAGTTCATAACACACTTCCACGATTCCATGGCCTTGAATCTGAGGATGTGTACTTCTTCATCCGAGAGTTTGAAGAAGTATGCCTTATGATGAGAATTTCCAGTTAACCGAGGATGCTGTCAGACTTAGGTTTATACCTTTTGCACTTAAGGATATCGCTAAGAAGTGGCTTTATAATCTCCCAGTTAGCTCAATTTCTTCTTGGGATGATTTCGTTAAGGTCTTTCTTAAAAGTTTTATCCTATCCATAAGACAGCCCTTATGAGGAAGAATATAATGCAATTCAAATAAGAAGCCAATGAACCGTTTTGGAAGTATTTTGAGCGCTTCAAAGACCTAGTAGCCCTGTGTCCCCATCACGGTATAGAAAAATGGCGCCAGTGCCAGATTATCTATGATGGGCTTGATTATCAGACTAAGACGCTCCTTGAAACCATGTGTCAAGGAGAATTCTTAAAGAAGGATGAAGATCAGGGTTGGGATCTTTTTGAGGCATTAGCTGAAAAGACAGTCCAGTGGGAATCATGTACTGAGAAACCTACACCACAAATTCCAGAACTGGTTTACATTCATAGGATCCTCAATAGCTGCAGAAGCTAAGATCACACAGTTGATGAAGAGGATTGAGTTGCTAGAGTCCGGGGAAAACTCTGTTGTGAATCAGGTCAACCCATCACCTATTGTTAATCCGGGTTGTACCTACTGCCATGATTTGAATCATCTGTTTGAGGAGTGTCCAGTTTATCAAACTCAATTGTTTCAGGAGAGTACGAATGCCGCATACACAAGACCCGCTTACAATCCTTACTCCAAAACCTATAATCCGGGATGGCGAAACCATCCGAATTTCTCTTGGAGTCAGTCTGGCCCTGAGCAGCCGAGACAACCATTTCCACAACAATACCCTGCTCAGTCTCATTCACCGACTTACCACCAGAACCCACCAAATGTTCATTCATACCAGAGCCCACCCAGATTCCAGTCATATCAACATCCTGTGCCTTACCAAGCAAATTTTCAGCCCCAGTTTCAGCATCATCCACCACCCAATCCTTCAGACAAAAGAATTTCTGATTTGGAGAAATGATAGAAACCTTATCTAAGAACCAAGCTTCAATGATGAACAATCAGCAGCAGGACATGAACAAATTGCAAATTCAAATAGGGCAGTTGGCTAACTCTTTGACTGAAAG
The DNA here is from genome assembly GCA_038442645.1 of Agave tequilana. Lineage (NCBI taxonomy): Eukaryota > Viridiplantae > Streptophyta > Magnoliopsida > Asparagales > Asparagaceae > Agave > Agave tequilana. The sequence goes on from JAVJIF010007045.1 coordinate 131,258, forward strand.
ACAAAAAGGAATGCTACCTAGCCAACCTGTGCCCAATCCTAAAGCCCATTTTCCTCTGCACGAAGTTGAAGACTTGGGACCCAGCCAATACCAAGCCATTCAAATCCTTAGATCTGGAAAGCATGTAGATAACAGGTTTCAAATCATTCTCCCAAATTTGTGCCAATGCCACCACTTTCTGTTCCAATCCAGCCTTTGCAAGATAGTCCTTCATCAAGCACACAACCATCCACTTCCCAGTCTAAAGGAAAAGAGAAAGTTGATGAGCAAACATATAAGCCTGTTGTCCCATTCCAAATAGGCTCACAAATCATAAGATGAATGCTCACATGGAGAAGATAAGAGAGATATTCAACCAAGTACAAATCAATGTCCCTCTCTTAGATGCCATTCAACAAGTCCCATCCTACGCCAAGTTTTTGAAAGAAATGTGTACTAAAAAGAGAAAAGCAAATGTCCCTAAAAAGTATTTTTGGCTTCCAACATAAGTGAACTGCTCAATGGTCCTATCCCTGTGAAGTACAAAGATCCAGGGAGCCCTACCATTTCTTGTATCATAGGGCAGACCACCATAAATAGGGCTTTGCTAGACTTGGGTGCGAGCATCAATCTTCTCCCCTTTTTCGTCTATCAGCAGTTAGGGTTAGGCAACCTTCGTCCTACCCAGATGACTATTCAATTGGCTGACCGCTCTGTAAAGATTCCCAAGGGGGAAATTACAGATGTTTTGATACGGGTCGGGGAATTCATTTACCCCGTGGACTTTGTTGTTCTTGAAACACAGCCCGTACAAAATCACAGAGCGCAAACACCTGTCATTCTCGGACGTCTTTTCTTAGCCACCGTGAACGCAATAATCAACTGCCGAAATGGATCAATGCGGATAACGTTCGGAGATATGACGAAAGAGGTGAATGTCTTCCATCTGGGGAAGCAGCCAAGGGATGTGGACAATGATTCTTTTGAAGTGAACTTGATTGAGGGATTGACCAGTGAACATGTGGAGGAAATTGAGTATGAGTCAGAAGAGGAGTTTGAGTTGGAGTCGGATGACTTCAACCTGGATCAGATTATTGGATCAAATGTTGAACGGACCACTAATTCCACACCTATTCTTCCCTTGCACCATGAGCAACCAGTTATAGATCCGGTACCTTCTTCTGAACTTAAGGCTCTTCCCGATCATCTCAAGTACAAGTACTTGGATGAGAAGGAATCTTTTCCTGTAATAATTGCATCCAATCTTACTGAGCAACAAGAAGAGGACCTTCTGACTGTGTTAAGGGAAAATAGAGAAGCCATTGGTTGGACCATGGCTGATATCAAGGGGATTAGTCCTGCCATTGTCCAACATAGGATTCACTTGACGGAAGATGCTAAGCCTAAACGAGACCCACAGCGTAGACTTAACCCTATTATGCAAGAAGTTGTTAGATCTGAGATATTGTATGGGATTATCTATCCCATATCTGATAGTCAATGGGTAAGTTCAGTTCACACTGTGCCTAAGAAAGCTGGATTTACTGTGGTGGAGAATGAGAATAAAGAATTGATACAAACACGTCTTCCAACGAAGATTCGAGTTTGTATTGATTATAGGAAGTTGAACACCGCCACACGTAAAGACCACTTTCCTCTTCCATTCATCGATCAAATGCTGGAGAGATTGGCGGGACACGAGTACTATTGTTTCCTGGATGGATATTCAGGATATAATCAGATCCCAATTGCTCCCGAGGACCAAGATAAGACTACCTTCACCTGTCCCTTTGGAACATTTGCTTACCGAAGGATGCCCTTCGGTCTTTGCAATGCTCCTGCAACGTTTCAACGTTGCATGTTGAGCCTCTTTTCGGACATGGTGGAGAAATTTTTGGAAATTTTTATGGATGATTTTTCGATCTATGGGGATTCCTTTGAGCAATGCTTGTACCATTTGAAGCTAGTTTTACAACGTTGTATGGAGAAAAACTTGACACTTAATTGGAAAAGTGTCATTTTATGGTCAAGCAAGGAATCGTACTTGGGCACAAGGTATCAAGAATAGGAATCGAGGTAGACAAGTCCAAAGTGGAAGTCGTAACTAAGCTCACTGAACCGACGTGCTTAAAAGACATTAGATCATTTTTAGGGCACGCCGGTTTCTATAGGCGATTTATTCAAGGGTTTAGCAATATTGCAAGACCCTTGACAAATCTCTTAGGAAATGATGTACCCTTCATCTTTGATGAGGAATGTCAAAAATCATGGAAGGAGCTTAAAAGTAGACTTGTCTCTGCACCAATCATATCTGCACCAGACTGGACCAAGCCTTTTGAGATTATGTGTGATGCCTCTGACTTCGCTATAGGCGCTGTTTTAGGGCAGCGTATTGATAATAGGCAACACGTAATCTATTATGCTAGCAGAACACTGAATGAGGCCCAACTCAATTACACAACTACTGAAAAGGAATTTTTAGCGGTTGTCTTTGCGTTGGAGAAATTTCGTCAATATCTGCTAGGGTCCAGAACTGTTATTTTCACTGATCACTCCGCCCTAAAATACTTGATGCAAAAGAAGGATGCTAAGGCAAGATTGATTCGATGGATACTTCTTTTGCAAGAGTTTGATTTGGAGATTAAAGATAAAAAGGGCGTTGAGAACGTGGTAGCAGATCATTTGTCGAGAATCCCAAATGCACCTAAAGAGAGAATACCGATTAACGATAATTTTCTTGACGAGCATATTTTTGAGATATGTGGAGAGCCCTGGTATGCTGATATAGTAAACTACCTTGCTACCAGGCAAATACCTTCTCATTGGTCAGGACAAGAAAAACACCGTTTTCTGCGCCAAATTCGGTTCTTCTTTTGGGATGAACCATATTTATTCAAATACTGTCCTGACCAAATCATACGTAGATGCCTTCCTGAGGATGAACATCAGAGCGTTTTGACATTCTGTCACAAGTTAACTTGCGGTGGACATTTTGGTCCACGGAAAACTGCTGAGAAAGTGCTTCAGAGTGGATTCTACTGGCCCACTCTCTTTAAGGATGCATATAATTTCTGCAAGCTCTGTAATAAGTGTCAAATGACGGGTCGTATCACACAAAGAGACATGATGCCCCTCACACCCATCTTGGAAGTCAAAATTTTCGACCTCTGGGGCATCGATTTTATGGGACCCTTTCCTCTGTCCTACGGTAACCAATACATTTTTGTAGCCGTAGATTATGTTTCCAAGTGGGCTGAAGCAATTCCAACACGGACGAATGACAACCATGTTGTCATTAAGTTTTTAAGAGAATACATCATCTCTCGCTTTGGAGCCCCCCGTGCGATAATAAGCGATAATGGGAGTCATTTCTGCAATAGGGCTTTTGAAGCTTTGATGCGAAAATACTCTATTACTCACAAATTGTCCACGGCTTATCATCCTCAAACCAACGGGCAAGTTGAAGTCACGAATAGACAGATAAAACTCATTTTGGAGAAAACTGTAGGACAGAACCGTAAGGATTGGTCCATCAAACTCACTGATGCCTTATGGGCATACATGACCGCTTACAAGACTGTCCTCGGTATGTCTCCATATCGAGTTGTATTTGGGAAACATTGTCACTTGCCTGTTGAATTAGAACACCGAGCTATGTGGGCTTTAAAGCAGCTGAACTTGGATTTGGATAAAGCCGGTGTTCTACGGAAGTTGCAGTTATCTGAGCTTGAAGAGCTGAGAAACGAGGTATACGACAACGCTCGGATCACGAAACACAGAACCAAGCTTTTTCACGATAAATCCATTCACCGAAAGGTTTTTGTCGCAGGACAAAAGGTTCTGTTATACAATTCAAGACTCCACCTTTTCCCTGGTAAATTGAGAACCAGGTGGTCAGGGCCATTCATTGTTCACAAAGTTTTTTCCCACGATGCGATCGAGATTCTTGACCCGAATAATGGCAACATATTCATTGTGAACGGACAACGTTTAAAGCCATTTCTTACCACCAATTCTGTGTCACACGAAGTTCATGAATTGGGTCTTTGTGACCCAGTTTATTTGTGACAAATTCCATCTGTACAGTTTCCCGTGTATTTTCCTGAATATCATTTTGGGACCACACTTGTAAATAATTTTCTTTTACACTTTTTGTAAATAATAAATAAAAAATAAAATAAAAATAAAATAAAAAAATAAATAAAAAATTTAGGGATTTTTGTGCTTCAAAGAAGTTTCAACTTCCTAGGATTTTCTCTTCCCTAGGATTCCTTTCATTTCCAAACTCTTTTGACCTAGGGTTGTAAATATACCTTTGACCTAGGGTTAAATTTGGAAACCATTTTTTTTTCCCCTCCTATAAATACTTTTTTTCACCTATCTTCCTCCCTCAAACGAGAACATCCACTCAGATCTGAAATATTCCTTCAACAGCCGACCTCCACCAAAATTCTGCTCCCTAGTTTCCTCTAATCCGCCGCGCCCTGCCGCAGCTCCGCCGCAGTTCTGACACCTCAGGAGCGCCGGAAGAGTTCAGGTTGACTGATTTTTTTCCCTGGAGACAGAAACAGACCCATTCTTCCCGAAGCTGTCTCTGGTGCCTTCTGCACACCTGTCTTTCGATTTCCCCCCACGAAATCCGGGGGTGGTTTGATCTCTTGTCCCTTGGTTCCTTTGCTCTAATTTTTACTGTTATTTATGGCCCCTAGTTTGTTTGTGGAAAGGGATTTCTCTACACTTTTGAATGATCAAGGGGGATATGGGCATATATTTGTAGATCTAATACGTGCGTGGAATTGGTATTCCTTAGTTTATGATAACAATGACGATGATGCTTATTATTGCCCTGAATTGGTCACCACATTTTACAACACATTGGATCATGCATCTGTTAATCATAACACACAACAATTCACAGTTCATATGCCATCCGGTGACATCTTTGTCACCATTCCACTCATTACTGAAATCACCAATGTCCCCATTCATCCCCATCATACTGACCCCTTGCCACTGGTTGATTACATGCCCATCATGGGGGTCCGCTGCACAGAGCAGGACGGTGGGCTCAAAGCCAATCCACGTTTAGAAATGTACATTGCATTGGACGTTGGCTCCAACGCAATATTTTTGGACTTGATCATACCACGACTTTCAACAGACCCGTGTTACAAATCATCCATGATTTAATGACTCATAGACACACGGTTTGTTTTGAATAGGGCCATCTTCCATGCCATACTTGATAATTCCTCCCGCACTCGGGGTGCAAAGTATTCCCATCCAGTCTTGATTACCCGTCTGTGTAGAAACTTCATACCAGACGATGTATTTGACTCCTTTTCCCCGAGTGTATGTTGTAGCAGAGAGACCCACTAGCTCATACACTGATTGCTTACACGCCCTCTGGACACCTAGGCCCAACTTGAGGATATTCCTGTGAAGTCCTCTTCGGAGGAGAGCTTAGAGGAGGTAGATGAACCCCAATTCTGGACACAGGATCCCCCCACAGAATCACGAGCCTTCATGACCGCCGTCTGGAAGGGCATGAAGAAGATCTTTAGAGGGCAAGTTCGTCTGAGGAAGAAGGTCGAGGAGAATTCCTCTCGTTTGGACAGTATAGAGGCGGCATTGAGACGATCACAGTCTGCTGGACCAAGCACCACCGCTGGTCCAAAGAGACAGAGGGGATGATTTTTATCCTTTACCTATTTTCATGCATATTCTTTTCTTGCATACATTGGGGACAATGCATGAGATAGGTATGGGGGGATAGATGCTAACATAGGATTTTTCATTTTCTTTTTAGGCCTTTTATTTTTTTTTTAGGATTTTTCAGTTTCTTTTTAGGTTTTCTCTTTAGATTTTACCTTTCTTTATAGATTTTCTACTTTCTTGTTAGATTTTATTTTCTTTTAGAAAAAAAATATATATAAAAAAAAAGAAGAAATTCTTTGATCCATGTTTAAAGAATCAAACTTGAAATTTAGGGATTAAGGAAGCTCTAAATTAAGATTTCTAATTATAAGTTGAAAAGAGGAGTTTTGTTAGATTTTTAGGTTAAGTAATAAGGATTAGAAAATTACTAGATTTTAATTCTTTCTTTAGATATAAACATTAACATATTGAAGGATTAATCAAAGACTTTGTGATTTTATTTACACATATATAATATAATAAAAAAATTAAAAATAAAAGAAAAAAAATGTACAATAATAAATAATAAATACTTAGCCACTGACTAAGCTGGTTAGCTGTGCCTTAAGAAGCATTGCCGATCACGCCTAAAGGTGGTTAAGTCCTTAAATTCCTTCGTGGCCTTTTTTACTCGAGACCTTAAACCCGAGGGATGTTTTCTCATCTGGTGCCCTAAGGCCATCTGGTTTGGGAGTCATCGGTTAAAGGCTCGCTACAAGGGTAAACTAGAAAGCCTAAGGATGCTAAGGAAATGTAAATAAATAAACATAAATAAAATAAAAAAAAGAAGAAGAAAAAAAATATATATATATTAGTAAATAAATAAACTTAGTCTAAGAAAGATCCTTCATATTTATAGATGTATATATCCTAGGATTGATACAAAATCCGGTTTTTGATCTTTTCCCTAAAATCTTAACCTAAGCTGAAAACAAAACTCCAATTAGACACTTATAAGAGAAATGAAAAGTTTAGAGTAACCTGAAACCTAAAGATCAAGTTAGAATCTTTAAAACATGGATCAAAAAAATTTCACTAACCCTTTTATTTTTCTTTATGGATTTTGTGGGTACAATCCGCTGAAAACCCTCAGGAGACAACACTCCTCCTCTAGGGTAACCTAGAGGTTTAACGGCTTGTTGCACATGCTCAGTGCAATCGTGTCACCTACGAAAGTGGTGTAATAAACTAGTTAGGATTCTCTTTTTCTTTCTTTTTCTTTTCTTGTTTTGCTCGAGGACGAGCAAAAGCTAGGTATGGGGGTGTGATTGTTATACATATTTGCATATTTTACCGCTTCCATACCATGCATATTGTATATAAAAATGTGATTTTTAATCCTTTTCTCTTTATTTTTGCAGGTCCACAACTTAAAAGAGAAAAAAAGCCCAAAATCTCTTTAATTGGCAATAACTAAAGAGATTTAATCCAAAGCCCAAAAGAGCCCAAGTTTGAATTCAGAATCAAAGGAGATCCACGCGCCAACTCAACGTTCTAGAAAGCCACGTGGCTAACAAACTTGTAACAACTTCACAACAGAAAGTTGTTAGCCAACCGTTTCCAAACGGCCGCGCCTTGCCGCGCGCGCGCGGCAGGATCTGGGCCGTTGAGCCCCGGATTTTTCTCCAACGATCTGGGCTCTAGAGGCTTCTCACTGAGGGCTATAAATAGAGGACCAGAGTCTGCGTGAAGAGACAGAGAAGAGAGAGAAGAAAATAGGGAAATTCTTGTATTTTGTTATTCTCCTAGGCTTTTAGTCTTCATCTTCTTCCTCCTAGAGATTTTGACAAAGTGAGAGAGAGAGTGCTGTTTGAAAGCTTGTATCAAGAAAGTGACATTCTTGTAAGCAAGGATTTATCAAGAGAGCTCCATTCATCTCTTTGCAATCTCTAGTATGCTTTACTTGACTTTGCTTTAATTTCTTGCTTTCATTCTAGTGCTATTTCATTTGCTTTAGTTCTATTGCTTTACATCATGAATAGTTGCTTTGTTTCTAGTGTAATGGATAGCTAAGTCTCTATTGCATGGCTAGCTAAGAACTTACCTAGCTAACTTCTATCTCTTTGGATGATGCTTATCTTTATACTTGCATTGTGATATTTCTTTTACTTACCAAGGAAGTAGAGTTGCTTTCCGTTGGCAAATTGCTTGTTCATACTCTATATGACTCATGTGTGTCTCATTTAGAGCCTTGTCTAGAACAAGTGCCTTTGATGGAACATAGAGATGGATCACCCACATATGCTACTTGTAAGAACAACTTCTCTACTTCAAGCTAATTTGTTGTTATGTCTTGAATGTTTGAATGAATGTTGATTCTTCGAACTTAGCATCTTTGAGTACCTATCCTAGAGTTCATCATTGAACATCTATCTAGAGAGCCAATGAATTCATATGAGGTTTCAAGCTAAGAACAAGAGAACACTCATCTCCATAACGGTAAAACACTTGAACAAATAGCAAGTTATTTCTATTGCCAATGAATCAACATGAGGCAATATAGCATCACCATTGAGTTTAGTAAGTTAGCAATGAGGTAAAGTTAGCTAGCCATGTATCTTCTCATCTAGAGTTTTCTAACACTTTCTTTACTAGCTTTTCTTTCTTTGTAACACACTTCATCCAAGTTCTTTTGATTTCTTTTTTTCATAATGCACAAATTCATCACTTCTTTTTATGTTGCTTCTTGCATTTGTGTAAATACATAGAAGAATCTTCGTTTTTCATTTCTTCACTCCATACCGTAACGCTTCTATCGCTAGCTCTCCAGGAGAATCGACCCGGTATAGCCATTGCTATAGCGGAGATTGGAAAGGGTATATTGATCTTTGAATACATTTGTGGAGTAAACGAGCACCAAGGTT
>JAVJIF010007046.1:0-135000 GCA_038442645.1 Agave tequilana
AACTGAGATGCGGGTTTCGACCCTCGCGCCTTGGTATTGCAGTGAAGCTGAGACGTGGGTTTTGACCCTCACGTCTTTGTACTGCAGTGATGCCGAGACGCGGTTTCGACCCTCGCGCCTTGGTGCTGTAGTGAAGCTGAGACGCGGGTTTCGACCCTCGCGCCTTGGTGCTACAGTGAAGCTGAGACGCGGGTTTCGACCCTCGCGCCTTTGTGCTGCAGTGAAACTGAGACGCGGGTTTTGACCCTCGCGCCTTTGTGCTGCAGTGATGGCTATGATTAGCCCTGCGTCTGGAGTTTGGACTCTGCTTTTTGATGACTTGTCTTTAGTGATTTTTAGATAGCCTACAGAACCTCCTCCAAAGTTTTCGATATTCCGCGGTTGACTGGGACGGATTTCGAAATACTTTAGACTCTAGTTGAATTCATACTTCTCATGATTGGACTGACAATCATTTGAAATGCTCTGAGCTTAATCTTGTCTGGAATATGGTCTTCGTGAGTGTACTGTGAAACCCTTTGAAGCCGCCAAAAATGATCGTGGCGAATGTCTAGATACACAGTCTAGACCTCCCCAGTGCTCTGAGCTTGTTGTTGTGTACTTTGAAGTAGGGGTGAACAGTCATCTGCTTGTGTCAGTGTACTGTTGAACTGAATTATAGAAGCAAGGACTGAATGCAAGTCCTGTAGACACAGGGGTTATGCTGCTTTAAAGACGCACCTTCTGTAGGATGCGTCTTTTGGGATGAAAACATGGCTGTCGCTCTGTGAAGTAGACGCGGCTTTAGCCTAGTTGAAAAGGCGCGACCTTCGGAGGGACGCGATTTTTCTGTTGTGAAGTAGACGCGGCTTTGGCCTAGTTGAAAAGGCGCGACCTTCGGAGGGACGCAATTTTTCTGTTGAACACGAATCCGTGTTGTGGGTGCGTTGCCACGTGTCCAGTAAAATTAAGGGGACATCTTCTTTTTGGCGCGCGAATTTCGCGCTGCATTTAATATGCTTGCCACACTTCAGACAGGGATTAGGCATCGAGCCAAGCGTCGCGTATCTCTGCGAATCACTGTGCCTATAAAAGACAACAGTCTTTCAAGAGTCATCATTAGACTCTTCTTCTTCGTTTGAGCCTCTTATGGTTAAGAAAAGCTCGAAGCTTTTTTCCATTTTTACCATCTTCAAAACCGATTCCATGGTTGCGATGGCACCAAAAGCAAAGCATATTGCTTCATCTTCGAAGGCTGTTGTTCCTGAGACCTAAATGGGTGGTTCCTCCATGCAGGAAGCCCCTATTTCAGGTAATAAAACCATCTGATTTGGTTCTGCCATTGAAGGGGCTTATAGAGTTCTTTTAACTCTTAAGTCCCTTTTGAATGTGAACTGCCAACGTGAGCTCATGCCCGTGTTTGATCTTCAAGCACGGTTCTTGAGTTGATAGATAAGACGCGGGTTTGACGACCTCTGCATCTTTTATCAACTTGAGCCCGTATCTGTTTGTTGAACGCAGGGCCATTGAGACTTGCGTTTTGTACTCAATGCTCAGAATATTTCTAAGTGTGGGGAGTTCAGACGCAGACTTCTTACGATTCTTGCATCTTGTAAGATCAGACGCAAGTTTTAATGAATCTTGCGTCTGAGTCCGATAATTAGAAATTTTTCTAAGTCCTGGATTTTTAAAATGCGGGCTTCATGCTAGCCTCGCGATCTTTGAATCTGGACGCAGATTTTGATGATCTCCGCGTCTGGATTCATTCCTGCATTTGTGTTTCAACACTTAAATTTTCTTTCAGATTTCTGATCAAATGTTGTTCTTTTTTGCAGTACGATGCTCCTCCAACCCTTTATCCAAAAAGTGCCACTTTGGGCATGTAGGCGGCGCTGATCATAACCTGACCTTTGTGCTGCAGAAAACTGCTCTGTGACTACTGGTAAGTCGAAGGAGCGAAAGGAGAAGATCTCCAAGGCCAGTATTGAAATCACCTAGAGGGGGGGGGTGAATAGGTGATATAGCTAATCTGTGAACTAAATGAGGAATATGAAAACTTAATGCAATTCACACTCAAGTGCTATCAACAAGTGATGCACACAACCAAGCCAAGCAAATATGAATGAGCAATATAAATAGATGCAAGGCACAAAGTAAAGAGAGAGTTAGAGAGAGTCAATGGATCAAGCGCAAACAACAAGATATGTTCCGAGGTTCGAGCACCCAGCTCTACATCCCCGCCTTCGACACACGAAGGATTTCCAATCCACTAGCTTGTCCACAAAGGACTCCCACAAAGGGAACCTCCACCGAGGATTTGGGGCAATCACAATTACAAGGAGTACCCAACTCCTCCCTTACAAACCACAACCTCCTCTTGAGGCAAACTTCAAACCAACAACAACCTCCTCCTTGAGGCAAGCTCAACCCAATACAAAGATCACCTCACAACCTTGAGGGATACAACCCAATAGCAAATCTTCCTCAACACAATGAGGGAAAGGCACAAAGCCAAGCTAAATAGGGTTTACAACTTAGTGTTTCAAACAACAACCACAAAACAATCTCTTTTTCCCACACAAAATTCTATAGAGAAGATAGTAGATTTTAGCTCAAGTGTGGAGAAAACCAAGGGATTTGAAACCAGCAACTCAAGAAAATCTTTGGAAATAAATGAAACCAAGATAGAGAAGTTCAATTCAAAAGCTTTTCCCAAAACCCTTTTCTTTGATTTTTCAACCCTAAAGAAAACACCAAAAAGATTGTTCGATTTGAATCTAAAAACCTATTTTGATTGTAGCAAAAACACCTGAGAGAATGAAAATTTTAGCCCAAAAGTTCTTAGAGAAAAACTCTCTCAAATGGGGTATTTATAGGCTAATCCAAAAATCCGTTGGCTGTAATTTTTGCTAGAATTACCCTGACGGTCGACCGCCCGGTCGACCGCCACCACGGTCAATTTTTGACCCGTTGGCGCTAGCGGTCGACCGCCCGGTCGACCCAAACAAACAGAGAGCAAACCTGCTCTCAGTCGGTTCGACCGGCTAAAGGTGTAGCCAGCGTGCACATTTCTGTGCACGTCGGTCGACCCATACGGTCGACCGTCTACATGGTGCGGTCGACCGTACCGGTCGACCGATCAGCCTGACAGACACCAAACAGGTCAGAAATCTGGGGAAATAAATATCCAATAAATTCTTATAAACTACTAAAAATCCCCAAAAATAGTTTTGTCAAATTGCATTGATATATATAAACATGTGATAAAAGTTTTGACTCAAATATCAAGCAATTAAAACTATTTTTATGTCTTTTCATTTTTACCAAAAACAAAAACTATATTTTCTAAAACTTGAATAGAAAATACGTTTTGTCCAAAACACTTCCAGATACAAAACATGATAATTAAACACTTTGAAGCATGATGCATATGGATAGAAATCCAATATACATGAAACAAATATATATATCATAGTTTTTGTCATTAATTCCAAAATATGTTTTGTCATAAATACCAAAATATAAAACTCATGAAGTAGACTATCAAACTAAGTTTGTTTAAGCAATAGAAGCATGCATGTATATAGAACAAATCATATATACACTAAACCATGTAAACTTGTTTTGATATAAAATCTATTCATGAAAACCAAGATCGGTTAAACCTAAAACCGAAAACCGAAAACCAATATTCAAAACATGAAACGTGTGTGTTGTGAACTTGAGCTTATCATACTATTCTATTCTTTACAATTAGGATCTAAACACAAACTAAACTAGGGATACCTAAGTCTTCTTGTAGAGTGCCGTCTCCAAGTTGACTCGGTCCAAACCGTGATTCACCAAGCTTGACTCCAATGAGTGCTAGATGTCATCTTTGATGCTTAGGCTCTTGAATCACCTTGTGAAAGATGTGTGGAAGCTTTCACCAACTAATATCTTGTTAAATATCTGAAACTTAAACATTGTAAGATTATTAGTACACATAAATACATGAGTTAATCATCATCAAAACTAGAGTGGAAGGCCTCTGGGCCAACAAGTATGATGACCCTCCAGGAGATTATCTCTAACGGAGTGTTTAAGACGGATTCGCGCACTCCATTATAGAAGCCTGTCTTCTTCTTTAGTGATGACATCGACGAGGATGATAGGACATTGCATGACGGAGATTATAAGTGGCTCCGTTAGATAGGGGATAGGAAGTTCTTTCTTCCCAATATGGAGAGAATGTATCCCCTATCTTATCTTCAGCATATGTCTGTTCACCGTACGATGGACTGGGATCTTTCCCGATTTGTCTCTGGTGTCTCTCTTGGCAGACTAGGTGCCAAAGAAATACACTCTGCCGGTCATGGGAAAGAGGTCTTTGATTTATTCTCCAGATTGGTCAGGTCTGAATATCCCAGGCGGGAAACTCCTCAGCTTGGCACCACCTTTATCAACCAGTTCATGAAGGTCAGGGGTGATTTTCCCGTCGACTTCCGCCTGCTCGAATGGGTTCATTCTTCCAACAGATCCTGGTGGGGCAGGATGGTTGGATTTGTCAAACTTGGAGCTCTACTGGAACAGGTGGGGCTGTACCACTCGGTCAGGGCTGTGTAGTATGGCCTCCCGCAGAGTTCCCATAATTTCTATGACATCCTGGAGTACTATATCCTTTGACGGGGACATTTTTTACTCCAGCCGGAGAGATGGGACTTGCTCTTCATGAGCTATATGAAGTTTTGGGGCTTGTTATGGGAGACGCCCCTTATGAAGAATACGTTCCGACTTCTGAAGAGCTTCATCTCTTGAAGAAGGAGAGCCCTCAAGTATATGAGACATACTGGGAAGTGTTGTGTCACTTCCACATCTGCGGTTAAACAACCTCTTGGAGAACCAGGGTGTCAAGTAGATGTCCTGGGCGAGCTATCTATTCAACGGTATAAATGAGAAACATAGCCCAGTGATCAACCGGCTCCTAGTACTGATGAAGAAATTACTGAGAAGATTGATGCCTCTGCGAGCTCTTACACCACGGAGTCAAATGAAGATACTTTCAAACCTGATACGGTCTTTGAAAGTTTTCATCATCAAGCCCGAGTTCTCATTTCTGACCGTGCGCTATTGGCGGGCTTTCTTATGCTATGGCTTAAGCACTGCGTGGTGCCAACACTGCCACATGAAGTAATTGTTGCCGATGTGGTATACCCGGCAGTCTTGTTGGCCTACGGCAAGTCTATCGCCCTCCTTTCAGTAATGGTGGCTAGAATTCAAAGTGGATTACGGGCTCTGGTTAAGAGCCTGTGCCAAGTGGAAGCCATTATCGACTCCAAGGGTAGACCAGAGGTTGACTCAGAGAGAAGGCCAAGAGTGAAGACCCTAACCTCAGGATCGAGCTTCCATATACGTACTTGATGGCTTGGTACATTATGCACTGCCCTTCACTAATGACAGCGGTGCCTCTATCCGAGGGGTTTGTCCCTTTTGTGCAAAAGCTGGAGAACTCAAGCTAGTCATATTATTACATGTTCTTCATTCGAAAATGTATTCTGAACGCTTCAAACTATCATCTCGACTGTTGCTTCCCCGAGATTGCCAGTGCATCTTACGGGGATAAATTCGCCGACCATGAGGGACCAGATGATTTCACAAGGTTGCCATCGGGAGTCTTCTGGTGGCTGATTAATATTCGGCTCGGGTATTGCTCTTTCGGCAAGGGAACTCATGTACGATCGAGCCTTATATGCCGAGTCATTTTGCTTGACAGTTCGGCTATGATCAATTATATGTCGGTAACCCCAATGCTAATCTCTCCTTCAGCGGGAATTCATTTGAAGGTGCTCGGGCATGGTATTAAGGCGTGGCTGGAGGGACAAAAGCTGTTTTCAGCTTGCCTCACAAGACACCCAACTGTTAAACTAGCCTTAGCTTCTGTACTTGGTACTCTCTGGCTAGCAAGATGCCTGGTTTCTCAATAAATATCTCATGCATTAAGAGCATCAAGGCGTCGTATAAGGACAAATTGGAGTCCAACAAACGTGCGCGAGGCATGGAGGAATACCAGGCAGCCGAGAAAGAAGCAGGAGGGGAAGCAGGGACGGGATCGAGAGCAACCGCGCCCAAGGAGCAGCCCGCTAAAAAGAGTCGGCAGGCTATGTCCAAACGTTCCCATGGCTCTACTTCCAAGCGTGAGCCTATCCCGAAGAAGGCTAGGAGAGAACTGGAGGCTGAAGCTTCAATGCCCGAGATAGCCCCTTCTGGTGTTGAGGGGCAGAGGGAGGAAGAGGAAGAGGAGATCCCCCTTCTTTGTCCTCGCGGACTATGCAGCAGGGGCCCTGTGATCTTAGAAGAAGGGAAGCTTGCAGGTGAACCCGTCATGGCTGAGGAGGCTGAGCGATCTAAAGTTGACCTGGTGGGAAGGGATGATGTTGAGATTCCAGGGGTCTCAACTCGGCCAGAGTCTTCTTCAGTTCAAGAGAGAAGGGATGAGGTGCAACAACCTGTGTCTCCTACTGTATTGATACCCAGCTCACAGGATGTCGATCCCAGCCCTACTACTGGGGTACTTGGTGGTAAGGTCTCGATCGCTGAGGCCTCCTATGTTGAACTGTCATCTTCATCGTCTGAAGAGCATGGATATTATTCTGGCGATGAAGTCGATTTTGGCGATGAACCCGCTCTTCCAAATACGAGCAAATTCTCATATATTTCGGAGGAAGAGATACAAGGGTGTGACCCTGTGACCATTTCACCAATAGCAACGATCGCTGCTACTGAAGGTACTCTCCTTGTCTTTTCGAACCGGCTTCTCCTTTAGCTAGGGAAGGGTTCTGACATTTCTTTTTGACTTTGTGCTATAGGGTTGGTTGTCGACAGTGAGGCTACAACCTCTCAGATTGAGGAAATGATATAAGAGCTGGCCCAGCAGGAGGGCCTTGAGGCTCCTACTACCGAAATGCCTCAAGAGAGTGCAACTGTCGACGTCCAGGAGTCTTAACCCTAGAAGATCCGCCTAGGAATTCACCATCTTCATATCCTCAACTTGGTAAGAGAATACTGACGCATTGAATGTTTTCCTTTTTATTGTCATGGCTAATGTTTTGGTGGTTTGCAGAGAGTGCTGGAGGAGCTCAAGCAAAGAATTCTGCGTCAAGCATTGACACAGAAGGCAGTACAGTTCAAATCTCGACCGGGGAACCCGATGTCGCAAGGTTTGATGTTACTCCAGTCGCAGCGGAGGCTGCTACAACCTTAACCGCCCCGGAAGTGTCGGCGACCATCTCAGTACCTGACGAACCTATCGTTGGCCTTACTCCTGTACCAGCTGAACTGGTCCCCGTCTCTCATACTGTCATGGAAAGGGGGTCCGGGATTACATCAGCAGAGTTCTCTTTAGTTAATGACATCATGGAAGAGCTAGCGTGTCAAATGGTGCAGCAATTCTTTACTTCCATGCGATCTTGTATTGACTCATCCTTTCTGAGGGCAGCTCTTTCGAGTTTTCCTGAATACTTCTCGAAAATCAGATCGAGAACATCGGTCATACTGGGAGTCCCTCGCAGGCTAGGGCATGCCTGATGCTAGTGGAGCAGCTGGGAAACCATCTGAGGGAGCTCAAGTCTCTGGAGAATACTGGCTCAGTAGACGAGGCTCGGACAACCCTGAATAGGCTTCTTGCCGCTCAAGAACATGAGCGAAAGGAGATGGAGGAACAAATAGCTGAAGAGACCCGCCACCTCCAGCATTTTCAGGCTGACCATCAAAGGTTGATTGGCGATTCCAAGGAATCTGAAATCGTCATACAGAATGTAGAGCAGGTTATCGCCACTGCTCGAGCTACCATAGCCAGGGCACAAGCCTTGATCAAGATTAATGAGCAAAAGCTTGCTGGTGCTAGAAAAAGGCTGGAGGAGCTGGAAAATGCTAGGATGCAGGCTGAAGAAGGCCTCTCTGCTCATTCCTCTAAGTTGGAGTCTCTTCAAGCACAACTGGCTGCGAAGAGATTTTTGTCTGAGGAGGAGTTATGATTCCAAGCTCTAATGGAGGCTGAAAAGGCACGTCAATATGAGATGCACCATCTCAGAGAACAAATCTGTTCTTTGGCAGCAAGATTATTAGCCTTCTTCCCCCTTTTGTATTGTTCACCCCTTTTTTTAACACTCTATTTGTCAAGAGTGTCTGTATTACTTTTATCATGAATCAAATAATAAAAATCTTCAAATTTTTGCTCCATCTTCATCCCTTCAAGTTTTTTTTTGCTCGCCGTCGATGAAGTCAATTTTCATAGCCGTAGTCTTTGACTGTTTGTAAAATGTAGTCTTAGTCGGCATGAACACAACAAACTCAGGCTGAACTGAGTTCTTGAGTAAGATGCGATTTTCATTTATAATAGAGACGCGATCCTGTAGGACGCGGCCCTGGGTCATTACTGAAGACGCCGTTCAAGCTTATCAAGGAAGACGCGCGAACCTTCCTTTCTAATTAAGGGTGCGGCTTTGACTTAAGGACAAAGGGGCGTTGTTCTGAAACGCAAACTTGTACTCTTCAATAAATGGGACGCAGCCTTCATGAAAGGACGCAGATCTATAGACACGACCCTTGATCCTGTCAGGATGCAGTGGAAACGCGATCTTAGGCTCCTCAAAAACTGATGCATGGACCCTAGATAATGGATGGGGACGCGACACTGGTTTAATAGAGACGCGTCTCTTGACCCTTGGTAAGGTGCAAACTCAGGCTGTATTGATTTATGATAGAGACACGACTGTCATCTCGTAAAGGAGAGCAGTTTCGGGCTCCACGTGAACGATATAGGCCTTCTCTGGTCGTTGAGGATGCAAGCTTCGGCACGCAGCTTTCAAGTTTTTTGCAAGTTGTTGTGAACTCAAGACGCAACCTCAGAATGGACCCCATTCATTAAGGGGACGCGACTCTAAACCACTCCAAGAGACGAGGTCACGGATCTCTTAACAAGAATGAAAAGAAAGCAGCCTTCGGGTTCATGAAGGGACGCAGGCTTCAGGACACGACCTTTGAGTCTGCGCTTGACGCAACCTCCCAAGCGTTACATGCATCTCGTCTTAAAAATCTTGTTAGATCTTTAAATGCTAAATCGGCATTGACGATTGGGGACTCGTGTCCTCCGATGTTTCCCGAAGCGGCAATCCACGCGTCAGCTCTTCATTGGGCTTTGGCGTTAATATCTTTAAATGCTAAGTCGGCGTTGACGATTGGGGACTTATGTCCTTGACGTTTTCCGAAACGGCAATCCACGTGTCAGCTCTTTATTGGGCTTTGACATTCGTGTAGGAATTAAGGCCGATGGCTCTGATTATTGCGCCATTAATCACAGGCCTTATGGGTTGCCTATAAATAGGCCTCGCCCCCTTAACAGTCCATTGCTTAGACTGTTTCCCCTTAAGAGCAGGCGCTCTGAGGGACTTCATTTTCTTCCTTCAATGGGATTTCCCCCATGGACAGCGAAGACCCAAAGCTTTCATGCTTTTCTTTAATCGTTCCTGAAGATTATTACTGTCAAGTGATTTTAAGATCAAAAAGCTCCCCTCTGAGTACCTTTTATATCCGCGCCTTGATGCAGAAAGTTCAACCTTTAAAGGGTTATTCTGCGGGTAGGAATTACTTGTCAACCATGAAATACTCAGCCCAACTGGGTTTCAGTTTTGCTGTCGCTGAAGAGGTTCACCTTCTTGACCTTCTCTTGAAGCCTGACTGGTGCGCTCATTATTTGAAAGTTGCACCTTTTAGACTTCTTGATGAAGCGCGAGTTGATTGAGTTTGAACTCTAACTCAAAATCCCATGGATGCGAGTGTAATGGACTTTGCGCCTAGACCATGAGACGCGAGCTTTACATATAGAGCTCGCGTTTGAGGCTGTTGACTTAGAAGAATTTTAATTCTGGCTGAAGGCTTCAGATTTGAATGTAGCAACCCTTGTTTCTCAAACAAGGACATGGTAATTTTCGCGTCTGGTTCTCTTCGCGTCTCATATTTTAGACACGGGTCTAAAACTAGACTGCGTTCAAAACTTTGTGTATTCGAAGTTCACAACTTTGATCGCGTCTGTTTCTATCATAACAGAATTTTGACTTTCTGCGTGGGTCATCCCTGCGTCTGAAGTTTACAGCTATGCCGCGTCTGTCCTTCAGTTCTTCTGTTTCAGAATTCTAACCTTTTGGTTTTTTTTTTACTTCTCGCAGGTAGCCTCAATCATCCTTTCGCACATTCGCTGGGCCCTTGGGAGAATATATCGGCCAGCGAACTTATTCGATGGTCAACCATTGGAGGAGAAGTCACGGCTCCTATTTATGAGAGACGAGGATTTGACATCCGTCGAGACCTCATTGGACACGATGCACCAGTCATGCCCCCGGGTTCGCCATGGTCACAGTGGGTATGGCGGTGGATATGGTGGTGGGTATGGTCCTCTTGCAGATCACTGGAAACAGGACGTCACCTATAAGGTCTCGAATCCTCCCTTACCAATCTTACTCTAGAAGTGACATCGATGAAAAGTTCATGTTCATTAGATGACTTTCTGGTGGTAAAGATGTTCATCAACGAAGGATCATGGCCTTCACCAGTTGGTCAGGTGGAATCAGAAGGTTTTGCTACATTTTGACCTCAAGAAACATCATTGTTCTTGGTCAACGATGGGCTCCTTCGATGTTTACGTCATGCATCATGATATAATCAACCTCCAATCATCACCACAGTGCTCAGCCCTTCTTTGGCGCCCTTCCAAACATCTTGTATTTGGAGTGGTGAGCATGCTTTAAGGAGTTAGTGCAACCTTTTACTGAGAGAGGGACTTCTTTGTACTCCTTTATTGTAATACTCAATCTTATTGTATAAGATAGCGTCTTGTATCACTTTCATATGTCTAGACATAAATAAAAGCGACACTTTTTTTTGTCTCCTTCTATTGTCTTGAATTCCCTTTTTGCATTGAAAGTCGAACAAATAGAGGTAAAGGATCTTTGGCTTGCTAAAAATATGATAATAATCTTAATGAGTCAAAGTTTGTAGAAAAATCCCATTTCAGGAAATTCAACAATGCTGTCAGAGGTGTGATATTAACTTGACAGAAGTAAGATAATTCTTGTAGACCTGCCAATCTATAAATGAGAATGACAAGTGAAATTTATACCCCCAGGGAGAATGAGTTTTCATCAGAGGTTTGGAATTAACTTGACTAAGACCCAGTTGGGGATTTAGTGAAAACATTGTTAACAGTGTAATATTATCCTAACAATGTTTTGAAGTGGACTTGTTATTCTGTTGACAAGAATAACAAGCGAGACTAGACTCGCAGGGAATCTAGGAGAATCTTTGCCGTTAGAGGTATGATATTAACTTAACGGTTGAATTAAATCTTGTCAGAAGTGTGATGTTAACTTGACAAGGGTGTGAGTCAGAGGTGTGATATTAACTTAACTCAAAAGTATTTCAGCTTTATTTGGGGAAAACTGAAAGTGTCACTGTCATAGGTGTAATATTTAACTTGGTGATTAGTCTCTAATTTTGTATAATTTTCATCACATTCTCATATTTATTTCATGTAAAATTTTGCTAATAAAACCTTACTTGCTTGATCCTAGGTCCATGGTGTGGTGATTAAAAGCTTACCAACTAGCCATTGACTTTAGGGCGAAGATTTTGTCAGGCTAGGGCATCAAATCACAAATCCAAGAGCTCAGGTGGACAGAAGACGGACTGGGCAGCGCACTGCCCAAAACTGGGCGCGCGCGCCTAAACGCGGCCTTTGGGCGCGTACGCGCTCACGTTTTGGGCCACGTGCTGTTCACGTGGCCCCCTTTGTCCTGGTGTCTATAAAAAAACCCCCAGGGGTCTTCAGTTGGAGCAGATCCAGAGTTAAAGCAAGTTGTGTAGTTTTGTTTTTAGTTCGTAGTTGTTGTTGTTCTTCTTCTTCTACTTTTAAGTTTTAGCCATTAGAGTGAAAGAGAGAGAGAGAGTGTGTAAAGGGTTGTATTTGAAAGGTGACAAGATAATACAAGTACTACTTCTCTTCCTTCTTTCTAATTTACTTGTCTTTGCCATTTACTTTTACTTTTTTTTTGTAGTATAACTTCCTCTCTTTAACTTTTCTTTTCTTTTGTTTTCTTGTAGTGTAACTCCCTCTCTCCACTTCTTTTCCGTTATTGTTTCTTTTACTTTTATGACTAACTAACTTTTCATTAGCATAGCTAACTAACTACAAACCCACTAATTTCTAACACTTGATTGATAACCCAAATGAGTCAATAGTGTCAAACAAGGCTTGTGCAAACAAGAGCTATGGCATCTTAAGACGAGGGTTCTAACTCTAATTTACCTACAAGTATTTATTTTCTTATACTTCATGCTTAATGAGTTTTGATGATTTATGAGTTGTGTACTTTACTTGTTATTGTAAGTTAGAGACTTCTCCTTTTAACTTTGCCGATACCAATAGCGCACTCGAGCCTTCCCTTATTCTCGCCTTCTATCGGATCTTGATAAGGGAATGTTCAAGTTTTTGCCGTGTAAAGCTAAGTTTTAGGATGAACTTTCACTCGATTTCCACGTGAATAGTTCCAATGCAAAAGGTTTTGTGTTCGCCTATGATCCATCGTGAGGCTATCTTCCAAAAGTTAGAAATTAGTGGGAGCACTTAGTAAAAAGTTAGCCATGCATTTTTACAACTAAGAAAAAAATCACTTTTACAAACCACCAAAACATTTTCTAACAATTCTTCAAACAACTTGTTTTCACTTTTCAATTCTTTATTTGGACACAAAGAACTTTCTTTCTTCTTGAACTTTGAAGCCGCATCAAGCTTCCATCGCTCTCCCTCCTTGTGGATACGCCCGTATAGCCATCGCTACTACGGAAGAATCTCAAAAGCAGTAACATCAACCCACACTTCCTTCTCTTATTTTAATACTTGCTTTTTGCCGATCAAATTTTGGCGCCGTTGCCGGGGAGGGAACGACTTTATTGTTCACTACTAAAGATTGTTCTTTTTGTGTGTAGGATAAGTACCAAGGAGCTCACTATCGCGGGAAGCAAAAGAGGTGGCCAAGGACATTGCGCGAGGACTCATTTGCCCTCGGAAAAATTCATGTAAAAGCAAGCTTTTCCGATTGAAGTACTAACAAACTCGTTTGTAGGGTTGCCGAAAGCCGCTAAAAAAAATTGCTTTTTAATTTTTAGTTTCCTTGGATGCTTCACCTTATGCATGTGTAATAAATTCAATAGAAATTTACTTGTTGCTTAATTGAAATTTGGACTAGACCTTTACATATAGGGCAGGTGTCTATTTCAATTCATTTCAATTTCTGTTGAAGAGTGCTGGAGACAAGGTACGTGTGCATTCATATAGAATAAGACCAACATTTTGAAGTGATTTACCACTTTGAGTGTTACCTTATTGTGAATAAACTGCACACTTGCACAATTGACTTTAAGGGCAAAACCCAAATAAACAAGATAAGGTGGGGATTTCATCACCCTTCCTTAGCCCAAAAATCATCTCCAAGTGCACTCACATTCTCCCAAGCCTTAACTAAAAATCAATAGACGTTGGCCCTAGGGACATCTCGGACTCATTAAGAGATTAACCGAGGTTGAAAATTGTAAGAACTATACTCCTGCAAAATCGGTGTCTAAGGAAAGTGGATTGAGAGGTAAAGCCTTGAAAGCTCCGTGGTTTGGCGTAATTAGGCCCGTGGCTCTGCCTGGATACCTCCCCCCGAGCTTTGCCCTTTCTTGGCCGATTAGCTTGTTCCTGCAACAACCTTCCCCGGAGAATCGACCAGTTAGGAGTCATCTAGGTCCAGGTACCTTTGACTAAGGCTTATGGTTGTTTTTCTTTCTTTTGTTTGTTTTTAGTTCTTTTTTGATTGTTTGCTGTTTTTGCGTTGTTTATGGTGTGCTGCATGCAAGAGTGAGTGAGAAATCCGTCAACTTCTAGATTAACGAGAAACACTTCTCTACCCTTGCATCCAGAACCGGTGATGGCATCACTTCAGGATAGATTTTACCCGATCAGAACTTCACTTCCATCTTGCATAAAACTTCCTGAAGCAAACGGTAATAATTTTGAGTTAAAGTCCCAATTCATTAACACTCTTCCCAAATTTCATAGTTTAGAATCAGAGAACGCATACTTCTTTGTTAGGAAATTTGAAGAAGTATGCATCATGATGCGTCTACCTCAGCTAGGAGACGATGCTGTTAGGTTACGTTTCATCCCTTTTTCCCTAAAGACCTAGCTAAGAAGTGATTGTACAGCTTGGCAGCAGATTCAGTCATGACCTGGGATGATTTTGTCAAGGCCTTCTTGAAGAAATTCTACCCAATTCATAAAACTGCCCTCATTAGGAAGAACATCATGCAGTTTAAGTAAGATCCGAGCGAACCATTTTGGAGATACTTTGAGCGATCTAAAGATCTCCTAGCTCAGTGCCCTCATCATGGCGTAGAGAAATGGCGTCAGTGCCAGATTCTCTACGAATGTCTAGACTATCAGACTAAGACCCTATTAGAAACGATGTGTCAGGGAGGGTTCTTGCAGAAGGATGAGAATCAGGGTTGGGATTTATTTGAGGATTTAGCGGAGAAACCTTGCAATGGGAGCTAGCCTCGAAAAAACCTAGGAATTCACAATCTATAGCTTCAAGAGGAGGGCTCCTCTCTCTAGAATCATCCATAGCTGCCGAGGCTAAGATTGCTACCCTAATGAGAAGGATAGAGGCTCTGGAAATAAAAGAGCCTGCCAGTGTCAACCAGATCAACCCACCACCAATTCACAATCCGGGTTGTTCATATTGTCAGGCACCAAACTATGTTTTTGAAGAGTGCCCTGTTTTTCATGCCCAGCAAGTGCCACCAGAACACATGAACGCAGCTTACTCACGGCCTCCTCAAAACCCCTACTCACAGACCTACAATCCCGGCTGGAGAAATCACCCCAATTTCTCCTGGGCCCAAAATAATTCTCCCAGGCCTAATTTTTCCAACAACTTTCACCATCCTACTCCTCCACCAACTTTTCCCAGTCAAGCCCCAGCTTCCTCCTCCCAAGGCTCACCAATGGAAAAGAAAATCAGTAAATTGAAGGAGAGCATAGAGGCTTTCGTAAAGTCCCAAACTGCTTTTATGCAAAACCAGGGACAAACTCTAAACAGTCATTCATAGGCCATATCAAGATTGGAAATGCAGATGAGCCAGTTAGCTAGCTCCCTAAGTGAAAGATCTAAGGGTACTTTGCCTAGTCAGCCGCTAGTTAACCCAAAAATCTCCAACCAAGCATATGAAATTCAGGATCCATCGATTAACCAGTGTAATGCTATTCACACGCTGCGATCTGGAAAGAAGGTAGACAACCAGGTTTACCAATAGAAAAGTCCAGTCCATCCTGATTCCACTCCAGCCACCACCTCTGCTAGTTCCTCCCAATCCGCTCCACAAACATCTGACGAGAACAAAGCTGCTGAACAAGTTCATAAGCCTGTAGCACCCTTTTCCAATAGGCTTAGGAACAACAATAAAAATATGCACATGGAGAAAATGCTAGAGATGTTCAACCAGGTCAAATTGAATGTGCCACTTCTTGACGCTATCCAACAAGTCCCGGCTTAGCCAAATTTCTTAAGGATATGTGTACAAAGAAGAGAAAGACCAATGTGCCCAAGAAAGTCTTCTTAGCCACTAATATAAGCGAAATTCTATCTAGTCCCATTCTGGTGAAATACAAGGATCCCGGATGTCCCACCATTTCCTGCACCATAGGACAGACCGAAATCAGTAGAGCGCTTCTTAACCTGGGAGCAAGTATCAACTTGCTACCTCTCTCAGTATACCAGCAACTTGGGTTGGGCGAGCTGAGCCCAACTCGAGTCACCATTCAGCTAGCCGACCGATCTGTGAAGATCCCTAAGGGGAAAATCACAGACGTCCTCATTCGGGTCGGCGATTTCATTTACCCCTTGACTTCATTGTGCTTGAAACCCAACCTGTGTCCAATCTTAGGTCTCAAACTCCTGTCATCTTAGGGCGCCCATTCCTTGCTACAGCCAATGTCATAATCAACTGTAGGAACGGGTCTATGCGATTGACTTTTTGAGACATGACGAAGGAAGTCAAGTCTTCAATCTTGGAAGACAACCTAGGGATGTCAATGATCAGACGTTTAAGGTCAATTCTATTGAAAACCTGACCAATGAGCATGAGGAAAATATGGAGACAGAAACTGAGGCAGAGTTTGATCTGGAGGCTGAGGATTTTAATCTAGACCAGATCATAGATTCAGCAGTGGATTGGGCATCAAGCCCCAGTGTACCCTATCCTAGGATTGAAAGCCCAGAGATTACCTCCAATGAAGCAACACCTTCCCTAGAGCTTAAAACCTTGCCTGAACACCTCAAGTACGCCTACCTGGGCGGAAAGGACACCTTGCCGGTCATCATAGCATCACACCTGACTGAGCAACAAGAGGACAGCATAATGTCTATTCTGAAAAGACATAAGGAAGCCATTGGATGGACGATGAAGGACATCAAGGGAATAAGTCCAGCCATAGTACAACACAGAATCCATTTAATCGATGAAGCAACCCCTAGGAGGGACCCACAACGTAGACTTAATCCTCTCATGCAAGAGGCAGTTCAGGCTGAAATTCTGAAACTATTAGACAATGGGATAATTTATCCCATTTCTGATAGTCAACGGGTTAGCCCTGTTCATGCAGTCCCAAAGAAGGCTGGCTTTACGGTGGTAAAAAATGAGGAAAAAGAGTTGGTACAAACAAGATTGCCTACCAAGATTCGTGTTTGTATCGACTACAAGAAGTTGAATGCAGCTACCTGTAAAGACCACTTCCCACTACCCTTCATCGACCAAATGCTTAAGCTTTTGGCTAGACATGAGTACTACTGCTTCTTAGATGGGTACTCGGGATACAATCAAATCCCCGTTGTTGTAGAAGACCAGGAAAAGACGACATTCACCTTCCCGTTCGGAACCTTTTCTTATCGGCGCATGCCTTTTGGATTGTGCAATGCTCATGTAACGTTCCAACGGTGCATGCTTAGTTTGTTCTCTGACATGGTGGAACGTTTTCTTGAGATTTTCATGGATGACTTCTCCATCTACAGAGATTAATTTGATCAGTGTCTTCATCACTTAGAGTTAGTGCTATAAAGATGCATTGAGAAAAACCTAACTCTAAACTGGAAAAAATGTCACTTTATGGTGAGATAGGAGATTGTCTTGGGCCATGAGATTTCGAGGAGAGGCATAGAAGTGGATAAGGCTAAGGTAGAAGTAATTGCTAAGCTTCCACCACCCAAAAGCATCAAGGATATTAGATCCTTTTTAGGGTATGCTGGGTTCTACCGACAGTTCATTAAGGATTTTAGCAAAATCGCTAGACTCTTAACCAACATGCTCGCTAAGGATGTGCCCTTTGATTTCAACGATGAGTGTTTTAAATCATGGGGGAAGCTTAAGCAAGAACTTATCTCTGCGCCTATCATTTCTGCTCCTAATTGGACCCAGCCATTTAAAATCATGTGTGATGCATCTGATTTTGCTATTGGCGCTGTTCTAGGACAGCGCATAGACAATAAGCAGCACGTGATTTATTACTCGAGTAGGACTTTGAATGACGCACAACAGAATTATACAACGACTGAGAAGGAATTCTTAGCCGTTGTCTTTGCGTTAGAAAAGTTCCGGCCTTACTTGTTAGGTTTGAAAACGGTGATTTTTACGGATCACTCGGCTCTGAAATACCTCATGACCAAGAAGGAAGCAAAAGCCTGACTGATTCGGTGGATCTTTTTGCTTCAAGAATTTGACTTAGAAATCTGAGATAAAAGAGGTATAAAAATGTGGTTGCTGATCATCTCTCACGAATTTCGAATGCACCAACCATCCAAGCTCCGGTCAACGAGGATTTCCCAGACGAGCACATCCTAGCCATTCTTAAGGAACCTGGTATGCTGACATCGTTAATTACCCGGCCACGGGACAATTACCCGCTGACTGGACAAAGCAAGACCAATACCGCTTCTTTGCCCAAGTACGGTGCTTCTTCTGGGAAGAACCGTATCTTTTTAAGTATTGTTCCGACCAAATAATTAGACGACGCATTCCCGAGGAGGAACAGAGGAGTGTGCTCAGCTTTTGCCATGACCTTGCATGCGGAGGACACTTCAGTCCCCGCAAGACTGCAGAAAAGGTTCTACAAAGTGGGTTCTCCTGGCCCACTTTGTTCAAAGACTCATATCATTTTTGTAAGTCATGCGCAAATTGTCAAAAAATTGGGAAGATTTCAAGAAGAGACATGATGCCCCTAAATCCGATCCTTGAAGTTGAAATTTTTCATGTTTGGGGTATTGATTTCATGGGGCCATTTCCCAATTCCTTCAGCAACCAATTCATTTTGGTTGCTGTAGATTACGTTTCTAAGTGGGTAGAAGCTGTGCCAACTAAGACAAATGACAACAAAGTGTTGTCAAATTTCTCAAAGAGAACATCTTCTCCCGATTTGACACCCCCAGAGCGATAATTAGTGATAATGGATCACATTTCTGCAACAGAGTTTTTGAAACTCTGATGCAAAAATATTCCATCAATCACAAGTTATCAACTCCGTATCATCCCTAGACAAATGGGCAAGTCGAAGTCACCAACCGACAGATCAAGCTCATTCTGGAAAAATCTATCGGACAAAACTGAAAGGATTGGTCGGTTAAGCTCAATGATGTTTTGTGGGCTTACCGCACTGCTTTTAAGATAGTTCTGAGGATGTCTCCTTACAGAATCGTGTTTGGAAAAGCCTGTCATCTGCCAGTAGAGTTAGAACATCGGGCCCTCTGGGCAATTAAGCAACTCAACTTTGATCTGACCAAGGCCGGTGAACTTAGGAAACTGCAAATTTTAGAATTAGAGGAGATACAGAAAGAAGCCTATGAGAATGCCCGAATCACCAAGAGTAGAACTAAACTTTTCCATGACCAAATCATAACCCGAAAAAACTTTGCACCGGGAGATAAGGTTCACTATATAACTCTAGGCTTCATATTTTCGCAGGAAAACTGAAAACTCGTTGGTCAGGACCGTTCATTGTGCGCATTGTTTTCCCACACGGTGTTGTGCTTATTGCAGACCCTAAGAACAACACGGAATTCAAAGTCAATGGGCAAAGACTGAAACCCTTCTTGACCACTGAGCCTATGACTCCGGATGATAGTGTGCTGACTCTTTTTGCCCCGTCATACGCCTAACCACAACAAACCAAAAAAAGAAAAGAAAAAAAAACTTGTTTATATGCTTACCCCTTCTACATTTTTTTTAGCCTATTTGCACTTGGCCTGCCCGAGTCCACGAAGACGGTGAAATCATTTCTTCCCCCTATTTATTGCATTCGCATTTCCATATGCATTCATTGAGGACAATGCATTACATAGGTGTGGGGGGGGGGGGTGCTAACACTTTTCTTTCTTTTTCTTTTTTATTCTTCTTTCTTCTTTCAAAAAAAAAATCTAGATTGAAATGAAATTTCATACTCTTTGTAAGCATACCAAAAGATTGTAGGAATTACGAGAACCTTATTAAAGAATCTTTATTTTTGCCTAAGTAAACAAGAAAGAATGGTTTGACTAAAAAGATAGGAGGGATAAGGAAAATAACTCATACCTTTTATTTAGCCTTAGTAGAATATGCATAATTCACACACACATGCTTGGAATTTAGAGACATAACTCTAAAAAAAAATAAAATAAAAAAAAGCTGGATAATTGTGCCTCAAGAAGTATGATTACTTATGCCAAAAAATTAATATATAAATCTTGATTTCGTGGCCTACTCCACTTGCATATTTGATCTGAAGGGTGTTTTTTCACCTAATGCCCTAAGACCATCTGGTTTAGGAGTCATCGGTTTGATATGTGTTACATAAGTGAAGTAGAAAGCCTATTGGAACTAAGAATAATAAGTAAATATTAATAAAATTAAAAGATATTCAAAGTTGAGTTCAAAAATCCCAAGCGCATCACACTTACACAGTATGCATATCTATCTAAAGCAAAATAAAAGAATGAGTTAGAAGTACAAATCCTTTCTAAATTTAAAGAAAAATCATAGTTTCTTCTTTTATGAAGGCTAGAGTATAAGAGGGTTTATGAGGGTTAAACCTAATTCTTACATCATTCGGTCAATTTTACTTAGATAATTGAAAGTTCTTTTTCATTAAAAAAAAAATTTTAAACAACTAACTTCTTTTTACTTACTGGATTTTGTGGGTGCAATCCACTGAAAACCCTCAGGAGACAACACTCCTCCTTTAGGGGAAACCTAGAGGTTTAACGGCTTGTTGCACATGCTCAGTGCAATCGCGTCACCTGCGAAAGTGGTGTAATAATGTTATCATTTTTTGTTTTGCTCGAGACGAGCAAAAAGATAAGTGTGGGGGTGTGATTAGTCTCTAATTTTGTATAATTTTTATCACATTCTCATATTTATTTCATGTAAAATTTTGCTAATAAAACCTTGCTTGCTTGATCTAGGTCCATGGTGTGCAAATGAAGAAGAAGACCTAAATCACCATTTAATTGGTGATTAAAAGCCTACCAAGTAGCCATTGACTTTAGGTGAAGATTTTGTCAGGTCAGGGCATCAAATCACAAATCTAGGAGCTCAGGTGGATAGAAAACAGACTGGGCAGCGTACTGCCAAAACTGGGCGCGCGCCGCCGAGCCTGGGCCGCGGAAACGTGGCCCTAGCCGCGTTTCCGCGGCCCTTTGGGCGCGCGTGCACTCACATTTTGGGCCACGTGCTGTTCACGTGGCCCCTTTGCCCTGGTGTTTATAAAACCCCCCAGGGGTCTTCAGTTGGAGCAGATCTAGAGTTAGAGCAAGTTGTGTAGCTTTGTTTTTAGTTTGTAGTTGTTACTGTTATTCTTCTTCTACTTTTAAGTTTTAGCCATTAGAGTAAAAGAGAGAGTGTGTAAAGGGTTGTATTTGAAGGGTGACAAGATAATACAAGTACTACTTCTCTTTCTTCTTTCCAATTTACTTGTCTTTGCCATTTACTTTTACTTCTTTGTTGTAGTGTAACTTCCTCTCTTTAACTTTTCTTTTCTTTTATTTTCTTGTAGTGTAACTCCCTCTCTCCACTTCTTTTCCTTTATTGTTTCTTTTACTTTTATGGCTAACTAACTTTTCATTAGCATGGCTAACTAACTACTAACCAACTAATTTCTAACACTTGATTGATAACCCAAATGAGTCAATAGTATCAAACAAGCCTTGTGCAAACAAGAGCTATGGCATCTTAAGACGAGGGTTCTAACTCTAATTTACCTACAAGTATTTACTTTCTTATACTTCATGCTTAATGAGTTTTGATGATTTATGAGTTGTGTGCTTTACTTGTTATTGTAAGTTAGAGACTTCTCCTTTTAACTTTGCCGATACCAATATTGCACTCGAGTCTTCCCTTATTCTCGCCTTCTATCGGATCTTGATAAGGGAATGTCCGAGTTTTTGCCGTGTAAAGCTAAGTTTTAGGATGAACTTTCACTCGATTTTCACGTGAATAGTTCTAATACAAAAGGATTGTATTCGCCTATGATCCATCGTGAGGCTATCTTCTAAAAGTTAGAAATTAGTGGGAGCACTTAGTAGAAAGTTAGCCATGCATTTTTACAACTAAGAAAAAAATCACTTTTTACAAACCACCAAAATATTTTCCAACAATTCTTCAAACAACTTGTTTTCACTTTTCAATTCTTTATTTGGACACAAAGAACTTTCTTTCTTCTTGAACTTTGAAGCCGCGTCAAGCTTCCATCGCTCTCCCTCCTTGTGGATACGACCCGTATAGCCACTTCGCTACTACGGAAGAATCGCAAAAGCAGTAACATCAACCCACACTTCCTTCTCTTATTTTAGTACTTGCTTTTTGCCGATAAGGTCTTTGAGATCACCAAGAGTTGTAACCTTCTTTTATTTGTGGGTATCCCTCTTGTGTAAAGGTGATTGTGGAGGTTGTGTTTGGTTGTATTGATATCCCTCTAGCCGTTTGTTTCGCGTAAACTCCGTAATTCGTAAATGACTTACTACCCAGTTACAACTACGGCGTTTGTTTGGACCGTAATTCGTAAAAGACTTACGTAACTCAACTAATACTCACTTGCAACCCAGTTACCACTTACTTACAGCCCAGTTACAGTTAATTTTGTGGTCATACAAATTTGTATTATTTTTTTTATATTAATATTAAAATTTTTTAATATTTAACTTTTTTAATATTTATTTGCAGTGTTAAAACTTTTAAAATCACCAAATAGTTAATTTTGTGGTCAACTTTTTCACTTACGACTTATACATTACGACAACCAAACACCATAAAGTACAATACACTTTCTCACTTTACAATTTTATATTACCAACCAAACACCATAAAATTTACATACATGTAACTCATTTACAATTGTAAAAGACTTTACCAATTACAACTACGAATTACGGCCAGTTACGAGTGTAGAGGTGATTGTTGGAGTGTTGGCTTTGAGCCTTATCCCTCTAGTGAGAGGTGATTATTGTTTGGCTAAGTGCATCCCTGTAAGTGTAGAGGTGATTGTTGTTGTGTCTTATCTCTTGTATAGAGGTTGTGTTTGTTGGAGAGAGGAGTTGTGTACTCCTAGTTTGTATTATCCAAATCCTCAGTGGAGGTTCCCTGTGTGGGAAGTCCTGTGTGGACGTTATAGTGAAAATCCTTCTGTGTGAAGGCGGGAACGTAGAGCAGTGGCTCGAACCTCGAAATATATCTTATTGTTTACGATTAATCCATCATCTCTAACTCTCTCTCTTATATTGTGCCTTACATTATTTCATATTTTTCATATCATACATATATGCTTGGTATTGTTTGTGTGCCTCACTTGTGTTGAACCAAGAGAGCTTTACATAGCACCTCAACTCTTATTTAGAGAAATTTAGAGGAGATAGTCCAGAGCCCTTCACCGGAAATTTGGCTACACTCTTTGGTTACACTAAGTGTGTTGTAATTAGTTTTTAATTCCGCATCATTTGTCATTAGATTAGCCATACACCTATTCACCCCCTTCTAGGTACACCGTCAAAAATCTTATTAATTCCCATAAAATCACATAAAATCTACAAAAATAGGTTCATTGAAATACTTTGATGTACAAACATGTTTGATCAAAAATCAACATATATTAAAAACATTTTGAACCATTTTTGTGATGTAGAAATTTTGTCTTAAACAAAAATCTGTATTTTTCAAAATCAATCTTTTATTTGAAAAATGATTTTTCCTAAACTTCTCTAAATACAAAAATAAGATATTTTAAACAACTTTTGAAGCTTAATGTATATGGACATGATCCAATACACATATAAGATGAAATATCTATATTTTTGACAATAATCACTAAAATAAATTTTAATAAATACAAAACTCAAACATATGATAAAGAATCACCAAATAGGTTTTTCTAAACATTTGAACCAACAATATGTATGAATGAAATCCAAACCACATATAAACTTATTTTGATGAACTCTAATCATGAAATAGAAAAAATGTATACTTTGAAGCTCAAAACCAAAACGGTACTTTCTAAAATCAAAACTATTCTTATGGAAAACAAATATAAATTTTTTTTGTGTGTGTATGAGCTTAAGCAATCGACAACTAATCTATCCTTTATGTTTTATCTAAAAATAAATTTTAACACTTACAAATATAGCACAAGTCTTCTTGAAAATCTTCTTCTGAAAATCTTTTTCTCCTTCTTGACTTGGTCCAAACCTTGATCTAATGAGCTAGATTCCTCTTGAGTACTTGATGTGATCTTGATGCGCGGACTCTTGAATCAACACGTGCTAGCTCCAAAACTTGACTTCAAATCTTTTGTTGAAGCTAAACACCGACTAAGATCTTAATCAAATATCTGAAACTTATTAAACACAAGATCATTAGTACAATTACTACATGAGTTGATCATCATCAAAACTAGAGTGATGGGCCTTTGGGCCAACAGTCTCCACCCATCGTCTCCGGCACATCTTCGGCAACCCAGGCGGCGACCCTCTCTCCAAACTCCGGCCATCTCCCTCATCACTTCCAATCATCCCCAATTTCCTCCTCTCCATCTTCATTACCAACATCATCAACATCAACATCTTCAACTCCACCACCACTAACCACCACCAATCACCACCTCCATCCACTCCACCAAACACCACCACCATCATCATTGCCACCTTTATCATCAACAACCTAACAGCACCCCCTCCAAACTTCCTCTCCCCTCCTTGGGGTTGTCGGCAGCCACTGCTAGGCCGGTGCGCCGCTGGTGGCCGGTGGCCAGGTGAGGCCAAAGGGCCTCCTGGCCCCCCGTGCGTGAGCAGACGGGGGCATCAAACCCTCTTCTGTGCTCTTTCTCTCTCTCTCTCTTGCTTTCTCTCCCTCTCGTTTTTCACTCTCTCTGTCTCTCTCTCCTACTCTCAGATCCTCTCTCTAACTTTCTTTCTCTCTCTCTCATAGTCCCTCACTCCCTCTAACTGATGCCCTTTCTCTCTCCTCTCTCTCCCCTATCTCATTCTCCCTCTCTCTATAAATATTTATATATATTAATGTAAATCACCTAGAGGGGAGCGAATAGGTGACAAACTAATCTAATGCACAACAATGCGGAATTAAAACTAATTATGCAAACTAAAAATTATAACGCAGACACACAACGTATAATCAAAGAGTGTAACCGAATTTTCAGTGAAAGGTTTTGGACTATCTCCTCAAGATTCCTCTAGATTAAGAGTCGAGGTGCCACTATGGTTCTCTTGGTTGAATACAAGTGTGAGTAAACAATCCCAAGCATATATCAATTAGGCACCAGAAATATCAAGCAAGTCAAATATATAAAAAATAAGCACATGCAAGATATAAAGACAAGTGAGAGAGAGATGAGCAATCACAAACACAAGAGATTTGTTTCAAAGTTCGAGCATACTTGCTCTATGTCCCCGCCTTCAACACTATGAAGGATTTTCACTAAAATTGATCCCGCAAGATCGCTCAGTACCGCAATACCTACAACGAGTTCACACTAAAACTCTTGGACTCACAAGTCCCTCACTTGTTCCCGTAAGGACAGCACATGCAAGTACACTAGCTTGTAGAGGCCACACC
The DNA here is from genome assembly GCA_038442645.1 of Agave tequilana. Taxonomy (NCBI): domain Eukaryota; kingdom Viridiplantae; phylum Streptophyta; class Magnoliopsida; order Asparagales; family Asparagaceae; genus Agave; species Agave tequilana. Next base: position 25,195 of record JAVJIF010007046.1, read on the forward strand.
TCTACACCGAGCTCCCTCAAGAACTCGTCACAACGCGAACTCACTAGCTCGCTAATGCCTCAACCTCTACAAAACCTCAAATAAAAATTGGAACACGTGGTGATCTCTTCTCTTGATCACCAACAAACACTCTCACAACAAATGATCCCCAGAGGATAAGTATAGCAATGGATGGCTCAAGTTTGTGTGAGAAAACAAGATAGATTTGTGGAGGAAAAACTCAAGAAATCTTTTTTAAAACACAAGAGAAAACTCTTGGTAAACTCTCTTTTAATATGAAATTGAAGCTCTAAAAAACTTGCTTAGAAACTCTGAAAAATAGCTCTAGAAAATAGCCAAAAAATCTTACCCAAAAATCTGGCCAAAATATCCTTTTATAGAGGCATTAGAAAACTAGCCGTTGTGGCCAGATTGGCCTGTAGGTCGACCGGCCAATGGTCATATTTATAACCTTTGAGATTGCCATTCGACTTCCCGGTCGACCGCACTTAGGTCAAAAACTGATCGGTCGACCAGACGGTCGACTGAGGCAGGAACCAGAGAGAATTGCTCTCTTGGTCGGTTGACTTCCCGATCGACCGAGGCCAGATCCAGAGAGCAAGCTCTCTGGATCGGTCGACGCCCGATCGATCGGCCCTCAAGCTAGGCTATGTGCATGTTTCTGTGCATATCGGTTGACCACTCAGTCGACCAACTTCTGGTTCGATTGACCGTCAGAAGCCCAGGTCTGGGTTTTAAAGGGATTAAAACTTGGACTTTGGAAACCCTAAATATTTATTTAAAATAAATAAAAAATCTATAAAAATAAGTTCATTGAAACACTTTGAATTACAAATATGTGTGATAAAATATCAACACATATTACAAACATATTGAACTATTTTTGTGATAAAGAATTTTAGCCTTAAACTAAAAACCGTATTTTTCAAAATTAAACTTCAATTTGAAAAACGTTTTTTCCATAATTTGTTCAAATACAAAAACAAGATATTTTAAACACTTTTGAAGGTTAATGTGTATGGATATGACCCAGTACACATATAAGATGAAATATCTATATTTTTGACAATTAAGCTCAAAATAAATTTTGATTTAAATAAAACTCAAACACATGATATAGAAATATCAAATAAGTTTTTCTAAATATTTGAATCATCAATGTGTATGGATAAAATCCAAAACACATATAAATCATATAAATTCATTTTAATGAACTTTATTTATGAAAAATAAAGATACTTCTTTGAAGCTCAAAACCATAACAGTATTTTCTAAAATCAAAATTATTCTTATGAAAATACTATATAAATTTTTTTGCGTGTGTAAGAGATTGAGCTATCCACAACTAATCTATCATTTACATTTTATCCTAAAATAAAAAATCTTAAACTTACAAACTCGGCTCAAGTCTTGAAAATCTTCTATTGATAATCTTCTTCTCCTTCTTGACTTGGTTCAAACCTTGATTCAACGAATTAGACTCCTCTTGAGTACTTGATGCGATCTTGATGTGCAAGCTCTTGAAGCAACACGTGTTAGTATCAAAACTTGACTTTGAATCTTTTATTGAAGCTAAACACCGACTAAGATCTTGATGAAATATCTGAAACTATATAAACACAAGATCATTAGTACTATAACTACATGAGTTAATCATCATCAAAATTAGAGTGATAGGCCTTTGGGCCAATAATCTCCCCCTTTTTGATGATAACAAAACTCATGGAGTTATATATGCATGGATTAAAGTTAACCTTCATAGAAGCTCCCTCTTAACTCATGCATAGAAAATAACATAAAGATATTCAATAAAGGCTCATAAGCTAAACATACACACGCGCGCGCGCACACACACACACACACACACACACACACACACACACATATATATATATATGCATAAACAACAAATATTAAACATGCATATATAAACTCTCTAAATTCTTCTCCCCTTTTTTGTCAACTCATCAACAAAGGGATAAAGACAAATAAAAAGAAAGATGTATATGCGATATACATTCATGAAGAGGAGAGATGTAAAGCTAGCTCCCTCTGCATACATGCATTATATGGAGAAGCGATGACTAGACCCTAACCCACATAAACATAATATGCAATGTATAAGCGGAGATGTTAAGCTCCCCCTACACACGTTTATCACATAAAGAAGAGAGGACAAACTTCTCAATATGTAAAATACACTCAACATGAATTTATATATAGAGGAGATGTTAAGCTCCTATTACATATAAGCAATACATATCAATAAATTTTGAAAGTTTTATTGATAACACTTGAAATAAAATTTTGAAATTTCTTGAAGTCAACAAAATAAATTTTGATATCAATCGAAAATAAATAGTAGTTGACATAAAAAATGTTAGGACCACTTGAAGATAAGCAAAATATTAATAATAGTAGATTTTGATATCAATTGAAGGTGAAACATGAAATATATTTTGATACTAAAAAATACCAATCGAAATCAATGCATAAGCTTGTAAAGATACCAATTAAAATTTAGAATCAAGTCAAGCTTAGCATGAACAGTTTGTGCTTTTCTTTAAAAAAATTTATGACATTGTTGTTGGCCCAAAGGCCTTCCACCCTAGTTTTGATGATGATTAACTCATGTAGTTATGTTTACTAATATTCTTGTGTTTTTAGTCTCAGATCTTATAACAAGATGTTAGTTTGGTGATAGCTTCAACAAGAGGTGTTTGGAAGCTTCACAAGTGATTCCAGGGCTCAAGCTTCAAGTTCACAGTTTGCCTAGCCCATGGATGGAGTTTTGGATCGGGTCAACTTGAAGATGGAGATCGTCAAGAAGACTTAGGTATCCATAGTTTAGATAGTGTGTTTAGATCCATTTGTAAAGCTTAGTATAGTTGATATGCTCAAGTGCACAAACACACACGTTTTATGTTTGATTTTCGGTTTTCATGAATAATTGATCAAAACAAGTTTAATTGATATATGTATAGTTGTTTCATTCTATACATGCATGCTTAACTTTTAAACAAACTTATTTTGACTTTCCTATTCATGTATTGAAAAATCCAAGTTTGATAAAAATACAAGTTTTGGTTTTTGGTAAAAATGATAAGACACAAAAATAGTTCATATTGATTGATATTTGAGCCAAACTTTTTATCACATGTTTATGTATCAATGCAAAATGATAAAACTATTTTTGGGTATTTTTAAAAAGACTTAAAAGATTTTTAGAAATATTTTAACATGTGTTTTCTGTCCCAGAACAGTGGCTGACAGGCCAGGACGGCCGACCGCACGGGTCGACCGTACCAAAGGCCGGTCCACCCTTGCAGTCGACCGACGTGCACAAGCTTGTGCACATTTGGCAGTCACAGGGACGGTCGGCCGGGCGGCCGACCGGACCTGAGAGCAGTGCTCTCTGTTTATTTCGGTCGGCCGGGCGATCGACCGGTTTGCTCCAACGGTCGGATTTTTGACCGTTGGCGGTCGGCCGGCCGGCCGACCGCTAGCCTGTCAGGCTGACAGATCAGCCTAACGGCTAGTTTCTAGTTTGGCCTATATAAACCCCATTTCTTTAGGGTTTTGGCTAAGATTTTCTGAGCTAATTTTTTTCCACTCTCTGGTTTTAAAAAGAAGTTTTCAAAAGAGTTTAAGTGCCAAAAAGATTCATCTTTGTTTTTAAAAGTGTTTTGTTATTTCAAAGAAACTAGGTTTTGGGAATTATTTTTGAGCAAAAATCTCTATATCATTTTTGGTGTTTTCCCAAGAGTTTTCTTTGATCAAAACACTTAGTTTTCCACACTTGAGCTATCTTCTATCCTAATCTATTAGGATCATTGTTTTGTGGAAAAAGGAGAGATTGTTTGTGGTTGAAAGAGACCACCTATTGTAAACCCTCATTATTTGGTTGCTCCCTCTTTGGTAGAGGTTGAGGTTGTGGATTTGAGGTGATTGGTTTGCTCCCTCTTTGGTAGAGGTGGATTGGTGTTTACTCCCTCTTGGTGAGGTGGAGTTGGTTGTTTGTTTGTATCCCTCAAGTGTGAGGTGGATTGGTTGTTATTTGGCTATGGGCCTACCCCTCGGTTGTGAGGCGGTATTTGAGAGAGGAGTTCGGTACTCCTAGTGTTGTAACAAATCCTCTTCGGTGGAGGTTCCCTCTGTGGGAGTATAGTGGATTAGAAATCCTACACGGTGGTGTAGGCGGGGACGTAGAGCTAGGGGCTCGAACCTCGGAACATATCATTGTGTTTGCGTTTGATCCACTTGTCTCTCTAACTCTCTCTCTTTACTTTGTGCATTGCATTATTCATATTGCCATATCATTCATATGCTTGTGTTGTCCTTGCATTTATTCATATTGCTTATCTTTACATGCTTGGATTGCTTGTGTGTGCCTCACTTGTACTTAACCACAAGAGCTTCATATAGCACCTCAACCCATATCTAGGGGAATCAAGAGGAGTTAGTCCAGAGCCCTTCACGGGGAATTCGGCTACATTTGTTGGTTATATTAAGTGTGTTGCAAAATTTGCATTAGCTTCCGCATTTAGAGCATTTAGTTTCTAGATTAGCACTTACACCTATTCACCTCCCCTCTAGGTGTGCTTTCAATTGGTATCAGAGCCTACGCTCCTGATACTTAGGCTTAACATCCTAGGAGTGAGATCCATTTGTTTTCTAATCTATTATTTGCATTTGCTTGTTTGCACACTCATATAGTTTACCATGGACTTCATGACCCCACCTAGTTTTGACCCTTCCAACATTGTTGTTTGGAAGTATAGGATGTCCATGTACCTAAAGACCCTAGGCTTACATGTTTTCCTTGCGGCCACCAAGAAATGCTATCTTGGTAATCGCAATCATATAGGGGCCAATGCACAAGCCCTTGAGGCCATTAGAAGCACATTATCTAAAGATCATCTTATACGTGTTTCTAATATTGATTCCGCCTTTGCAGTGTGGAATTTGTTGACAACCACAACCACCTTCGAGCTTCAATTGCAAATCCAACCGGAGGAGTCTAGTGGAGAATCCGACTCACAATGCTTGATGGTCTAAGGGAATGACTCCCTTGAGGTACTTTCAGAACCCCACTTAGATTGTGATGATGCTAGTTCTTCATGTAATGAGAATATTGATCCCCATGCTTTGAATGAAGAACTATCTATTGTTTGTAAAAAACTAATTGAAAAATATAATGTTTTGAAAAAGAAAAGTCTAGGCATTAATAATGAAAATAAAAATTTAATTGCTAGACTTGATATTGTTTTGCAAGAGAAAGAGAAGATTGCTAATGAGAGGGATTCATTAAAATCTCAACTTGATCTTGCACTTAAAGAGAATAAGTTTTTAAAATCTAAAATGATTGTGAAACTCTTTTGAAGAAAAATGAAAATTTGTCTTCGAAAGTTGATTTTGTTTTAAAAGAGAATGTTTCTTTGAAAAACAAAATTATTTCTATTTCAAATGATTTAAATGTTTGTTTAGAGAAAAATATTATTTTGTAAAATAAAATTGATGCACATGTTTGCCATGCTAGGGTAGTTTCACACACTCCACCCATTGCATGCTCCACTTCTTCTTTGACTGAAAATGATATAAATTTAATTAAGAAGAAAATGGATTGTTTGGGCTCCACTTTGAGCCATTGTGCCAAGAGCCATACACGTTTGGAAACTTTGTTTCGAAAGAAACAAGTTTCATCTATGCATGCACACCCTCCACGGCATACACATGCTCCTCACGGACACCACCAACACATGTATGCTCATGTGTACACTTGTACACATTGTGGACGTAAGGGCCACCTTGCTAAATTTTGCTATGATCGTATACATGTTTCTAATTTAGCAAATAAGTTTGTTTGGGTTAGGGAAGGTACTAACCCCATGGACCAAGAAGATATGGGTACCAAAGACCACCCCTCCTATTTTTGATGTAGGTGTGGGCTCTCACATGATGTGAGAGTTGCCGTACCTTGGAGTGGATGCGTTCCGTGCTTAAAGAGAACAATTTGGATGCATCACTTTCAAGAAAAGTTTTGGTGGAGAGGACCACCATGTTTTGGAGACAAGGAAAGTTGCCTTCTAGGTTTTGGTAATGATCCCTAACTCCTATTTATTGTTTACATGCTTTTCATATTCATTGTTTATAGCATGTTTCATTGTTTAGTGATTAGTATGAAAATGCCATGTTAATTAGATTCTTGACATACATGTATAGTATTTGAGACACCCATGTTTAATATGGATTATTATTTTATGTTCTCGTATTTGATTAGCTATCATGTACATCATAAATCTAATAACATGTGAATTTACATAATGATCATGTTTATGCTTATCATGATTGATTTATATCTTGGTTTTATACTTTATGTGTTGATTACATGTTTAAATGTTAGTTTTCATTAAGACTAGGATTTATACTTGTGCATATAGTGGGCCACAAATAAATCTATATATGTTTGGGCTTGATTGCTTATTTGAACCCATTAGATGTGCTAGTATAGTCTAGTTTTGATGATTCATACATTTTAAACTTGTATTCCCATTTTGGTTTTGTTATGTGTTTATTTATTTAACTTCATGTATATGTCTATTTTATCCAAATTATTGTTTATACATATACATTCTTTTTGAGCCACGTGCCTTCATGCATATATCTTAGTGGACTCGTTGTGTTTGGATATGTATGTATACTTTAGTTTGTATAGGACATACATATACCTTGAAGATTAAATAAGTTTTGATGTTTTCATGTTTCAAGGAATTTTGAGCTTAATTGAATATTTTTATTCCTTACTTGAAGGATTTCGTACTAGTTAACAAATTTTTTTCATTTTAACTAGTTCGTATTCTTCATTTTAATATGAGTTATACCATGCTATTATTATTATCTCAATTGGTATCATTGAACTCTTTCAATTGGTATCAATTTGATCCTCTTGTATACTCATATGTTTGTATGTATGTATGCTTTCATTTCAATGGTATCAGTTTTAATTGGTATCGAATTTCTCATACATATATGTTTTGTTTGTGCCTACTATATTTATATATCTTAGAGCACAAATTTTGTTTATGCTAAAACTTGAGTTTCAACTTTATTTCAATTGATTTAGTTTTTCAATTGATATCTTTAAACAAGCTTATGCATGTGTTTAGTTTGTATTTCATAAAGGGGGAGAAAATTTGATTTTGTCTTTCAATAGGTATTTGTACTCCCACACTTTATGTTGAAAGAAAATATTCAAAATTTATGTTTCACTTTCAATTGGTATCAAAATTCTATCTTTGACATATTTTTAATTGATATCTTAATTGATTGTAACCCCTTATTGATATTTTTGTTTTAGACAAAAGGGGGGAGAACATTGTTTTTATTATTTTTTTTACCCTTTTGTTGTTTCTTTGTATTAAAAAGGGGGAGAAGATTTTGTTTTGTTTTGATTTTTACCCCTTTGTTGATGATTGACAAAAAGGGGGAGAATTATTTGAGAGTTTAACATGCATATAAAACTCATAATCTTTCTCTATGCATGATTGGTACATGTTTTTATATATGCATATTTGTGTTTTGCATATATTAAGTTTAATTGTTTAATTTTAATTGGTCTCTAGAGCATGTTTTGTTGGATATTTCATTTGGTATCTAGAGCATCTTGTTTAAGCATTGTCATTCATGCATATTTATGTTTATTTGTTTTATGCATGAGTTAAGGGGGAGTTTCTTTGAAGCTTAACTTTAATCCATGCATATATAACTCTATGAGTTTTGTCATCATCAAAAAGGGGGAGATTGTTGGCCCAAAGGCCTTCCACCCTAGTTTTGATGATGATTAACTCATGTAGTTATGTTTACTAATATTCTTGTGTTTTTAGTCTCAGATCTTATAACAAGATGTTAGTTTGGTGATAGCTTCAACAAGAGGCGTTTGGAAGCTTCACAAGTGATTCCAGGGCTCAAGCTTCAAGTTCACACTTTGCCTAGCTCATGGATGGAGTTTTGGATCGGGTCTACTTGAAGATGGAGATCGTCAAGAAGACTTAGGTATCCATAGTTTAGATAGTGTGTTTAGATCCATTTGTAAAACTTAGTATAGTTGATATGTTCAAGTGCACAAACACACACGTTTTATGTTTGGTTTTCGGTTTTCATGTATAGTTGATCAAAACAAGTTTAATTGATATATGTATAGTTGTTTCATTCTATACATGCATGCTTAACTTTTAAACAAACTTATTTTGACTTTCCTATTCATGTATTGAAAAATCCAAGTTTGATAAAAATACAAGTTTTGGTTTTTGGTAAAAATGATAAGACACAAAAATAGTTCATATTGATTAATATTTGAGCCAAACTTTTTATCACATGTTTATGTATCAATGCAAAATGATAAAACTATTTTTGGATATTTTTAAAAAGACTTAAAAGATTTTTAGAAATATTTTAACATGTGTTTTCTGTCCCAGAACAGTGGCTGACAGGCCAGGACGGCAGACCGCACGGGTCGACCGTACCAAGGGCCGGTCGACCCTTGCGGTCGACCGACGTGCACAAACTTGTGCACGTTTGGCAGTCACAAGGACGGTCGACCGGGCGGCCGACCGGACCTGAGAGCAGTGCTCTCTGTTTATTTCGGTCGGCCGGGCGGTCGGCCGGTTTGCTCCAACGGTCGGATTTTTGACCGTTGGCGGTCGGCCGGCCGGCCGACCGCTAGCCTGTCAGGCTGACAGATCAGCCTAACAGCTAGTTTTTGGTTTGACCTATATAAACCCCATTTCTTTAGGGTTTTGGCTAAGATTTTCTGAGCTATTTTTTCCCACTCTCTGGTTTTAAAAAGAAGTTTTCAAAAGAGTTTAAGTGCCAAAAAGATTCATCTTTGTTTTTAAAAGTGTTTTGTTATTTTCAAAGAAACTAGGTTTTGGGAATTATTTTTGAGCAAAAATCTCTATATCATTTTTGGTGTTTTCCCAAGAGTTTTCTTTGATCAAAACACTTAGTTTTTCACACTTGAGCTATCTTCTATCCTAATCTATTAGGATCATTGTTTTGTGGAAAAAGGAGAGATTGTTTGTGGTTAAAAGAGACCACCTATTGTAAACCCTCATTATTTGGTTGCTCCCTCTTTGGTAGAGGTTGAGGTTGTGGATTTGAGGTGATTGGTTTGCTCCCTCTTTGGTAGAGGTGGAGATTGGTGTTTACTCCCTCTTGGTGAGGTGGAGTTGGTTGTTGGTTTGTATCCCTCAAGTGTGAGGTGGATTGGTTGTTGTTTGGCTACGGGCCTACCCCTCGGTTGTGAGGCGGTGTTTGAGAGAGGAGTTCGGTACTCCTAGTGTTGTAACAAATCCTCTTCGGTGGAGGTTCCCTCTGTGGGAGTATAGTGGATTAGAAATCCTACACGATGGTGTAGGCGGGGACGTAGAGCTAGGGGCTCGAACCTCGGAACATATCCTTGTGTTTGCGTTTGATCCACTTATCTCTCTAACTCTCTCTCTTTACTTTGTGCATTGCATTATTCATATTGCCATATCATTCATATGCTTGTGTTGTCCTTGCATCTATTCATATTGCTTATCTTTACATGCTTGGATTGCTTGTGTTTTCCTCACTTGTACTTAACCACAAGAGCTTCATATAGCACCTCAACCCATATCTAGGGGAATCAAGAGGTGTTAGTCCAGAGACCTTCACGGGGAATTCGGCTACACTTGTTGGTTGTATTAAGTGTGTTGCAAAATTTGCATTAGCTTCCGCATTTAGAGCATTTAGTTTTTAGATTAGCACTTACACCAATTCACCCCCCCCCCTCTAGGTGTGCTTTCAATTGTAAAATAAGCACAATCTAAATTGTATATATGTATGTATGAAAATAAAAAAATCACTTGAAATTTGAAGCATACATATATAAGAATACAAAATATGAGTATATAAAGAATGAAACAATATGAAGATCATGTGTATAACTCATATCATCCACCATTATCATACATATGTTAAATAGATTTTAATAATGCACATAAGGCATGGTAGCCCAACCAACCGCTCTTTGATGGTGGGGTTTTCAAAAAAATATGATTTGAAAATATTTTAATATATTTGAACTCTATCAATTGAAGAATAACGAAACTAGTTTTAAGATAATTTTGAAAACTAGTACGAAATCCTTCAATTAAGGGATAAAACACAAATGTATATCCATGAAACATGTATATCAAACAAGAGTTGTCGCTCAAAATCTATAAAGCTAAAAAAATGCTCATGAAAAGAAAGTCATGAGTAAACATAAAAGTGAATGAATAAGAATCATGTGAATAACAAGTTCATGAAATAAATCAATAAGGCTCAAAACAAATATGAAATTCTTTTACCAAAATAATGAAAATCATTAAAAACTAAAATTTTCATCAAAATTAAATAAGCTTCAAGGTATATGTATGTTTTGTCGAAACTAAAAGTATATATACATATCTCAAACATAAACGAGTGTTTGGTGGGGGAAAATTGAAGATGAAGGAGTAACTTCTTTGTTTGATTGTAAAGAAAATTATAGCGGATCAATAATCCTCTTATAAGAGAGGGGAGATATTTCAAGCTTAAATCTCCCCATTGTTTAAAGCCGGGTTCTTGATGTGACGATGGAAAGTGAATCTTATTTTTTGTTGATCGGGTGAATGTCAGGTCCTTTGGGAATCCTCTCTTTGGATAGTAAACGAAGTAACACAGCTTCTATCCACTAAGGATCTCAAAGAGATTGTAGGCAAAGACGAAACTTGTACGTAGCAAGTTGTTCGAAGAGTAGAACTCTCTCTTTCTTTTCAGCTAGAGGTCTTGGTGCTTCTATGGCTTACAACCGAAGTTCTTCTTACCAAGAACTTTTTGACCCCTCTTCCATAGCAAACTAGGCATTTATAGAGGTTTCAGGGGGTAAACATGTCCCCTAAAAATACTCCATAATGGGGGTTAACTCCCTCATTCTGTGGCCAGTAATTGACCCAGTAATGAGGGCAGTTATAACCGAGATGCAGGTTTTGATCCTTGCGTCTTGCTACTGAAGTAATGCTTGAGAGACGCGGGTTTCCAGTTGCGCATCAAGCTTCACATGAGACGCAGGTTTCAAGCTCTACGTCTTGGTACTACAATAATGTGATGCGGCTTTCGCACTCCGTGTCTTGGACCTTGCAGTGATGTTGAGACGTGGGTTTCAACCCTCGTGTCTTAGTGCTGTGCTAGTGGCGATGACTAGCCTTGCATCTGAAATTTGGATTCTGCTTTTTAACGACTTGTCTTCAGTGATTTTTAGACAGTCTACAGGACCCCCTCTAAAGTTTTCGATATTCGGCGGTTGACTGGGACAGATTTTGAAATACTTTGGACTCTGGTTGAATTCATACTTTTCATGATTGGACTGACAATCATTTGAGATACTCTAAGCTTGATCTTATCTGGAGTATGGTCTTCGTGAGTGTATTGTAAAACCCTTTGAAGCCACCAGGGATGATCATGATGAGTGTCTAGATACGCAATCTAGACCTCCTCAGTGCTCTGAGCTGGTTGATGGTGTACTTTGAACTAGGGGTGAACAGTCGCGTGCTTATGCCAGTGTACTGTTGAACTAATTTGCAGAAGTAAAGGCTGAATGTAAGTCTTGTAGACGCAGGGGTCATGTTGTTCTAGAGACGCAATCCTCACTTGGAGTGGGGATGCATCTATTAGTTTGCTGAAGAAACGCGGCTCCTGGAGGGGCGCGAACTTTGAAGTGAAGACGCAGCTCTTATTCTGTTGACTGGGCACGGCTTTGGTCTTGCTGAAGAGGCGCGACCATCGGGGGGACGCAGTTTTTGTTAAACGCGAGTCCGCGTTTTGGGCGCGTTACCATATGTCCAGTGAAGTTGAGGGGACATCTTTCCTTTGACGCACGAAATTAGCGCCATATTTAAGATGCATGCCACGCTCGGGCGAGGATTAGGCCTCGAGCCAAGCGCCGCGTATCTCTGCGGATCACTGTGCCTATAAAAGACAACAGTCTTTCAAGAGTCATCATTAGACTCTTATTCTTCATCGAGCATTATATCTAGGGATAAGAAAAGCTTGATGTCTTTTCTATTTTCACCGTTTTCAACACTGATCTTACGGTTGAAATGGCACCAAAGACCAAACCCATTTCCTCGTCCTCGAGCGTTGTCGCTCCGGAGATTCAAATGGATGGTTCTTCCATGCAGGAGGCCCCCATTTCAGGTAGTAAAACCATCTGATCTGGTTTCTGCCATTGAAGAGGCTTACAGAGTTCTTTTAACTCTTAAGTCTCTTTTGAATGTGAAACGCCAATGCGAGGCTCATGCTCGTGTTTGATCTTCAGACGCGGCTCTTGAATTGGTAGGCAAGACGCGGGTTGACAACCTCTGCGTCTTTGCTTCATCAACTTGAGTTTGTATCTGTTTGTTAAATGCGGGCCTCGTTAAGCCTTGCGTTTTGGACTCAATGCTCAGAATATTTCTAAGTGTGGGGAGTTCAGACGCAGACTTCTTATAATTCTCGCGTCTTATAAGATCAGACGCAAGTTTTACTGAATTTCGCATCTGAGTCCGATACTTATAAATTTTTCTAAGTTCTAGATTTTGAAATGCGGGCTTCATGCAAGCCTCGCGTTTTTGAGTCTAGACACAGATTTTGCTGATTTTTGCGTCTGTATTCATTCATGCGCTTGAATTTCACATATCTAGCCATTTTCTTTCAGATTTCTGACTAATTGTTGTCTTTTTTGCAGTGCGATACTCTTCCAACCCCTTGTCCAAGAAGTGCTACTTTGAACACGCAGGTGGTGCCGATCGTAATCTGACCTTCGAGCTTCAGAGGACTGCTCCTGTAAGTATTGGTAAGTTAAAGGAGCGAAAAGAGAGGATCTCCAAGGCCAGTATGGTGACCCTCCGGGAGATTATCTCTGATAGACTGTTTGAGATGGATCCCATACTACATTACGGAAGCCCGTTTTCCTCTTTGGTGACGCCATTTATGAGGATGATAGGATTCTACATGACGGAGATTATAAGTTGCTCCGTTAGATAGGGGACATGAGGTTCTTTCTTCCCAATATGGAGAGGATGTATTCCTTGTCTTATCTTCAGCACATGTCCGTTCACCGTGCGATAGATTGAGATCTTTCCCAGTTTGACTCTGGCGTTTCTCTTGGTAGATTAGGTGCCAAGAAATACACTCTGCTGGCCATGGAAAAGAGGTCTTTGGTTTATTTTTCGGGTTGGTCAGATCTGAATATTCGAGAGGTGAAACCCCTTAGCTTGGCGCTACTTTCATCAACCAGTTTATTAAAGTTAGGGATGATTTTCCCGTCGACTTTTGTCCGCTCGGGTAGGTTCATTCTACCAACAAATCCTGGTGGGGCAGGTTAGTTGGATTTGTTCTTGTTGAGCTCCAGGCTCTACTGCAGCAGGTGGAGTTATATCACTCGGTCAGGGTCGTATGGCCTCCTGCAAAGTTCCCACAATTTTTATGGTGTCCTAGAGCACTATAATTCTTTGACGAGCACATTTTTTACTCTAGTCAGAGAGATGGGGCTCGCTCTTCATGAACTGTAAGAAGCCTCGGGGCTTGTTATGGGAGATGCCCCTTATGAAGAATGCGTCCCGACTTCTAGAGCTTCATCTCCTAAAGAAAGAGGACCCTCAGGCGTATGAGACATATTGGGAAGTGTTGTGCCACTTCCGCATCTACGGCCAAATATCCTCCTGGAGGAACAGGGGTGTCAAGCAGATGTCTTGGGCGAGCCATCTGTTCAATGGCATAAATGAGAAGGATAGCTTGGTGACTAGTCTGGCCCCTTGCACTGACGAGTAAATTGTTGAGAGGATCGATGCCTCTGCAAGCTCTTACACTACTGTGTCGAACGAGGACACTTTCAGACCTGATACGATCTTTGAAAGTTTTCATCACCAGGCCTGAGTTTCCATTTCTGACCGGGCCCTATTGGCGGGCTTCCTTATGCTGTGGCTGAAAAGTTTTATGGTGCCAACATTGCCACATGAAGTAATTGTTACCGATGTGGTGTACCCGGCAGTTTTGCTCGCCTATGGAAAGTCTATCGCTCTCCTTATATGTCTTGAATTCCTTTTTCGCATTGAAAATTAGACAAATAGAAGTAGAAACTCTTGGCTTGCTAAAAATATTATAATAATCTTGACAAGTTAAAGTTGAGAAAATTTTCGTTTCAGAAATTTAAGAATGCTGTCAGAGGTGCGATGTTAACTTGACAGGAGTAGAATAGTTTCGTGAACTTGCCAATCTATGAATGAGAATGACAAGTGAAGTTTTCACCCCTACGGAGGATTACAAATGAGTATTCATCAGAGATTTAGTATTAACTTGACTAGGACTTAGCTGGGGATTTAATGGAAACACTGCTAAAGGTGTAATGTTAACCTAACAATGTTTTTTAAGTAGACTTGTTATTCTGTTGACAAGAATAACAAGGGAAACTAGACTCGCGGGGGATCTAGGAGAACTTTTACCGTTAGAGGTGTGATATTAACTTGACAGGTTGGATTAAATCTTGTCAGAAATGTGATGTTAACTTGACAAGGATGTGAGTCAGAGGTGTGATATTAACTTGACTCAATGAGAGTTTCAGCTTCATTTGGGAAGACTGAAAGTGTCATTGTCATAGGTGTAATGTTAAACTTGGCAGTGAAGGTAATGCTAGAGGTGTAATTTTGAACTTGGCATTGGTCATCTCGACTTCGACAAGGAAGACCGAGGGAAAGTCATGGCCATAGGTGTAATGTTGAACTTAGAAATGAACTAGACGCTAGAGGTGTGATGTTAAACTTAGCGTCGCTTATCTCAGCTTCGATAACGGAATCCTGATGAAAAGTAACTGTCAGAGGTTTAATATTGAACTTGGCAACAACTTAATCATTGTTAGAGGTGTAGTGCTAAACTTAACAGTAATTTGTCAGAGGTATAATGTTAACTTGACAGTAATCGATTTGCGATATGAGCAATTTTGAGGATTTGTCATTCTATTGATGAGAATTGACAAGTGAAGTTTGGAATGTCAAAGGTGTAATGTTAACTTGACAAATTTGAAGACTTGTTATTCCATGTAGAGGACAGACAAGTGAAGTTCGTACTCGCTTGGGAGTATTGAAATTTTTTATTGTCAGAGGTATAGTATTAACATAGCAATAATTGCATTTGTGGACCTACTACTCTATGGAAGAGAATTGGTAGAGGCTTTTGGTGGAAAGTAAACTGAGCTGTCAGAGATTTAATATTAACATGGCAACTGTTGATTTCCTGAGGACATGGGAAATTCACCGTTAGAGGTGTAGTATTAACATAACAGCGAGGATTTTTAAAGAATTTTATTGTCAGATATTTAATATTAACTTGACAGAATCACTGGGGATTGGAAAATCTGGTTTGTCAGAGGTTTAATATTAACTTGATAGAATCCAGTTCATTTCATTAGGGAGAGGAACACCGGTATTTTTGTGGTCCTACTATTCTGTGGGTGAGAATTGGTAAGAGATTTTGGAGGAGAGAGCGGGACCAAGTCCACTAAGATTTTTAGCAAACCCTCAGCTATCAACGGATTTGGCGTACCTTTACCAACTACCGTTTGAGCTATTCCCCTCAGCATGACGAGTTGTTGAAGACTTATGCTCGGCTTAAAAGCCAACATTTTCCTCTATCCTTAGCCGTCGGAGGCGTCGGATGTCAGTCAAAAGATTAACTAAGCTAAAACCAAAGTTTCGCATTTTGTTTCTTTCTCAGTATTTACATCATGCATCATGATGCAGCCAGTGCTCGACTAACTTGACACTGATCTATCGTGATGTGATCTAGTAAAGGAAAGAAGCTCTTCTTAGATCTGAAGTTTTGATCAGAGGTGCAGTATTAACTTGATTGAGGGAAGAGTGCTATCAAGGATAGTATTTCTTCAAGAATTTGCCGTTGATTGGCATCATAAGCGTATCACCATCTAAGGTTATGAGGCGATACGCTCCATTTGAGTAGGCCGACTCTACTACAAATGGTCCTTCCTATTGGGTTGAAATTTTCCTTTTGTCTTGTGTGTCATCACCATAGGTCTTCTGACAGCTAAGATAAGGTCACCTTTCTTGAAAGTTCTCTTGTTGACTTTCTTGTTGAATGCTCTAGTAATTCGAGCTTGGTAGAGCTCGATTTGCTGTTGAGCTTGCAGACGTTATCATCTAAAACCTCCAGCTCTTGGAGTCGTAGTCAATACTTCTCCTCATTTGTCATCTCTACTATCCTCATTTGTCATCTCTACTGTCAAGGCGACACATAGAGATGGGATTTGGATTTCTAGCGGGAGTATTGCTTCACACCCATATACCAAAGAGAATGGTGTAGCTTTCGTTGGGCTTCGGACCGTTGTACGATAGGCCCATAAGCATTCACCTATCCTGTTGTCCCAGTCACGTTGGCTTTTCGAGATGAATTTGTTGAGAAGTTTTTCAATAGTCTTATTGAAAACTTCTGCGAGGCTGTTAGCAGCTGGGTAGTGTGCTGTTGAGGACACACTCTAAATTCTGAACTTATTACAGAACCTCTGAAAAGCCTGACTGACGAATTGGGGCCCATTGTCATGGACAATTCGTCGTGGCACACCAAAACGGTAGATGACGTGATGCTTCAGGAATTTGATCACATCAGATGTCTTTACCTCCCTCAAAGGAATAGCTTCGCCCCATTTAAAGAAGTAATTGGTTATAGCTAAGATGAACCGATGTCCTTTGGATGATGGTGGGCTGATAGGGCCGACTACATCCATCCCCCACATCTCAAATGCCCAGGTAGAGGTTGTAGAGCGAAGATATCCTGGTGCTTGATGGATAAAATCACCATGGACTTGACAGGTGTGATATCGTTTGGCATAAGTGATGGCATCCGAGATCATCTTAGGCTAATAATATCCAAGTCTTCGGAGTCAATCCCTAAGCTTTGGACCAGGCTGATGAGCTCCACACATGACATCATGCGCTTCTTGGAGTACTTCCTGTGCCTCCTTTTATGATAGCAGCGGAGGAGGATCCCGTCATGCGATCGGCGATACAGTGTTCAGATGATCGCATTATAATAGAATTTAGGGGCTTTCCTTCTAATGGCAGCCGCTTCTTTGGGATCATCAGGAAGGATGCTACAAGGCATAGTCGATGTACGAGAATTGCCAATCCCTAACCTCTGGATCGGCCGAAGTTTCAAGAGCCTCTTTGGTTTGACAGTCTCCTGTCGGTTTTTGGTGATCTTCAAAAGTGACCCTTAGACAATACAAGTCGTGACTGTAGACAAGTATTTTCTCTACCACTCCAGCTGGAAGGGCTAATGAGGCAGCGAGAGATGCTAGTGCATCTGCATGCGTATTTTGCTGGCGTGGTACATGATCGATGTAAAAGTTTCCGAACCTCTCGGCCATAGAGATAGTTATGTTGTAATAGGGTATTAAGTCTTCATATCTGACTTCGTACTCCCCGCGAACTTGGTTAACGATGAGTTAAGAGTCACCGTATGCCTCGAGATTTTTAACGCCAATCTCATCGGTGATTTGCATTAGAATCAAGAGGGCATTATATTCTGCTATATTGTTGGAGCAGGGCTCGGTTAATGAGAATGCTCGAGGGATCACATAGTTCTGTGAGGAGACCATTACTATCCCTATTCCGTCTATGACATGCCCTTGCGGGCCAGTTCTCGACGCACCGTCGAAGAAGAGTTGCCACATTTGTCTCTCAAAAGATGTCTGGGTCAGGCAAACTTCAGCGACTTCATCTGGGAGGTCCTCGTAAAGTTCGGTTGCTCTCGGATCTGGATGCTCAGTCAGGAAATCCGTCACCGCTTCTCCCTTCACAGCTTTTTGTGGTAAAAAGCGCATTTCATATTGGGATAGCAGTATGGCCCATTTTGTCAGTCGACTGTTTAGTGACGATGGCTTTGTCATGAGCAACCTCAAAGGGTTGACCCTTGATATGACATTTATAGTTTGGCCCACCAAGTAGTGTCGCATTTTCTAGATAGCGAACACCAATGCCAAACATTCCTTTTCGATCGGGTTGTATCGATGCTCGGCTCCGATCATAGTCCTACTCAGATAATAGATTGCTTGCTCATATCCTTGATTATTATTCTGGGCCAGCAAAGCTCCTAAAAAATGATCCATTGCTTGAACGTATATCAGGAAAGGTTTTCCCGACACCGGAGCTGTAAGGACCGGTGGTTGCATGAAGTATCATTTGATTTCCTCGAATGCTTGTTGGCAAGCATCATCCCAGATGAATGAGACACCCTTTTTCATCAATTTGGTGAAGGTTGGCATCTTCTAGAGAGATTTAAGATAAACCTTTAGATGTATGCTAGTCGTCCTTGCAATCCTCTAAGCTCCCTAGATTTCTTGGAGGTTGCATCTCCTGGACAGCGCGGACTTTTCTGAGTCTAAGTGAATTCCTTTGGATGTTACTACAAACCTTAGGAATTTACCGCTGGCCACCCCAGGAAGGATTTGGTGGGGTTCATCTTCAACTAATATGCCCGCATGATTTCAAAGACTGTCTTCAGATCGGCTATGTAGTCACCTTTGATGCGGCTTTACTACAATGTCGTCAATATAGCATTCCACTGTTTTACGCATGTGCTCATGAAAAATTGCATTCATAGCTCTCTGATATGGTGCCCCCACATTCTTCAGTCCGAAGGGCATGACAGTATAGTAATATATCCCCAGTGATGTCCTGAAAGAAATATGTCTTTCATCATCAAGATACATTTTGATTTGATTATACCCTAAGAATCCATCCATGAAGGACATTCTCTCAAACCCGCACATATTGTCAATCATGACATCCGTGATCGGGAGAGGGAATTCATCTTTGGGACAGGCCTTACTTAGATCGTGAAAATCAATACAAATTTGGATCTTTTCATTTTTCTTGGTAACGGGGACGATATTGGCTACCCAATCAGGATGTTGCTCCTCCCTAGTGAAGCCAGAGTTTATAAGCTTCTTGACTTCTGACTGGATTGCTTCTATTATTTCTGGATGAAATTGTTGCTGCTGTTGTTTGACTAGATTCATGTCTGAATTAATGTTAAGGCGATGCATAGCCACTCGAGGACCAAGCCCAGGCATGTCCTCATTATTCCAAGCGAAAACATCTATATACTCTCGCATAAGAGAGATATTAAATCTTCTTTCTCGGAGGATGATAGGCTTTTGCTCATAAAGATAGGCTTAGGATTAGCCTCATCTCCAAGATTAATCTGGATGATCTTATCTTCCGTGGGTGGTTCACGTTGTTCAAAGCGAATATTTCAGAGAGTGTTTAGTGTTTGATCCAAGGATCTATATCAGACTGGATCATTTCTTCATCTCCGTCTTCCAGGTGGCTTGTTGAATCCATGTTTATTGAAAGTTCTCCAAAACTGTTGCCGACACTAATGTCTGATTCCCATGATGACGTGCCAGATGAGTAGTTATGGTATAGTAACTCTTCAGACTCAAAGGCTGACGAAATTGGGGTTGATACATAACCCAAACTCCTGCGAGTTCGATGGTAATAATCAGGAGTTTTTTCTTTCGGAACGAAAGACCGAAGTAGTGTTCTTCTTCCTTTGCAGAAGTTCAACCCAGGACCATTTGTCAGATCATACCCCATGCTTTTCATCATTCTGAGTATATTTGGCTCATAATGAGTGAACTGAGGATATTCTGAAAAACACCTAGAGGGGGGGTGAATAGGTGTAATTACTAATCTAACAATCTTTTTTTAAAAACTAAGATGAATGAATGATGCAACGATCTCTCAAAACAAGACTAAGAGCCGAATACCCCGTGAAGGGTTCTGAACTCCTTCCTCCTGATTCCTCTTGAATGGGTTAGAGGTGCGCAATGCAACAGTGTTGTATGAGAATTGATCGAACAAAGAATGAATAATATGCAATAATAAAATGCACACATGATATATCACAAGTATCACAAACTAGAGGCAATAACACAAGGAAAGACAACTAGATCTCAAGCAAGTAATTGAAAGCAATAGAGTGCAAGAGAAATTTAAAACAAAATGGACACAAAGCAATCGCAAACACAAGATGTTTGTTTCGAGGTTCGAGCCACTGCTCTACTCCCCGCCTTCACCTCCGTGAAGGGTTTCCACTATCCACCGAGGACGATTACAACGGTCTACCAAAGACCTGAGCACCGAGCTCCACCACTTACAATAACCTCTACCGAAGAGGCGTCTCCACAAGAACAAGAAGAAGGAACAAGTAGCCAAGTGATCACCAAGAGGATCACAAACTTCTTACAAA
The DNA here is from genome assembly GCA_038442645.1 of Agave tequilana. Lineage (NCBI taxonomy): Eukaryota > Viridiplantae > Streptophyta > Magnoliopsida > Asparagales > Asparagaceae > Agave > Agave tequilana. Next base: position 45,541 of record JAVJIF010007046.1, read on the forward strand.
CACTTTCTCTTTACAACTTCCTTATAGTATGAGGATGGAAATTTTGGCTCTAGAAGTGTAGTGAGAAAACTCAGTTGTAAAATGATTTTTGCTAGAGAACACAACTGAAAACAAGCTCAAGAAAGAATGAGAAAATGGAGAGCTTAAAAGCTTTTCTTCTCTTTTGAAAACTATGAAAACTTAGGGATTTTTCTTGGTGAAAAATGCAAGAGACCCATCTCCTCTATTTATAGGGAGAGGAAAGGGTTAAAAATAATTTATTTTAAGCTTATTTGCTCTGAAAAAGATCTCCAAAACCTCAGAAAAATTCTGCCAAAACAGATTACAAAAACAGATTTCAGAAATACACAAAAGAGGAAAGAGCCGTTGGAGCTCTGCAGGCCTGGCGGTCAACCGGTCCGGTCGACTGTCCGCCTAGCTGGCAGTAGCCGTTGGGCTCGGGTCGACCGCTCGGGTCAACCGTCCTCTAAGAAGAAACACAGGTTTCTGAAGGCGGTCGACCGGGCGGTCGACCCAGAAAACCCGAGAGCAAACTGCAGACAGTCGGTCGACCCGGGCGGTCGGCCGATAGACATGCACAAGCATGCATGTCCTGTGCAGGTGCCGGTCGACCGGGCCGGTCGGCCGGTCTAGCCTGAAACAGAAAAACAGCAGAATTCTGAACTTGGGAAATTTTGTAAAAATGTTTTTGAAGTAAAGAAAAACTAAGTAATATGCTGGAAAGAGTATACATACATGATCTAAACATGATATTCATTTTTGTAAAATGTAGGGTCATGTATATATATACTAAGGCATGAGACAAAAGTTTGACCATGAAAACTTGAATACAAAATCGTGTGTGTGTATCCTAGAGCCAATTTTTCAAAACTCAAACTTTAACAAACTATTTCTTACATTGGTTCTAAGGACTACGAGTGCATCAAGTGGGCTTCTCCATATAATCTTGCAAGCTTGATTCTTGAGCCCGAATTGAGGTGACTTGAGTCAAAACACCTTCCTTTAGGGAAGAAACCTTCTAGTTTCATTAGAACCCTGAAACACACTTAACCAATAAACAATATTAGTACAAATAACTAATATGTTTTGTAATCATCAAAACACACTAAAAACGGGTGATTGTAACCTTGGGTCAACAATCTCCCCCTTTTTGATGATGACAAAACATATAAGTTATTTAAACAAAATTGGAAGAAGAGCTTTGGAAAGCTCCCCCTCAAACAATGCTATGTATAAAGAATGACAATGAGAAGTAAGAAACATAAAGCATTGAAAACACAATAGTTTTTGAAAATACAATAGTTTTGTCAAAAACTTAAATAATAAACAAAACTTATTCTTTTTAAATAACACACTTATTCTTTTTCTCCCCCTTTTTGTCATACATCAAAAAGGGTTAAACAAAACAAACAAAACAAAAGAAATTTATCTTTAAGAATCCATAATGCAAACATTCAACTCACCACAAATAAAAGAGAATCTAGTATAATCTAATGGTTTAGTAAAAATATCGGCAAGTTGAAAATCGATAGAAACATAATCAATATCAATATCACCTTTCTCATAATGATCTCTAAGAAAGTGATATATAATGTCAATGTGCTTAGTTTTACTATGTTGATTTGCATTTTTTGTCATATGAATTGTATTAGTATTATCACAAAATATTTTAATATGATCAAAATGCAAATCATAGTCAAGGAGAGTATGTTTCATCCAAAGAACTTGTGCACAACAAGCTCCGGCTGCAACATACTCCGCCTTGGCGGTTGAAAGGGCTACCGAATTTTGCTTTTTGGAAGACCAAGATACAAGACAATTACCAAGGAATTAACATGTTCCACTTGTACTCTTCCTATCTACCCTACAACCCGCATAGTCGGCATCCGAAAAACTCTTCATATCAAAAGTCTGGTTCTTGGATGCCACAAACCCATTTCAATTGTGCCCTTAAGGTATCTAATAATGCGTTTTACCGCTACTAAATGAGACTCCTTAGGACATGATTGAAAACGAGCACAAAGACATACACAAAACATAATATCCGGCCTACTAGCCGTTAAATACAATAAACTACCAATCATGCTACAATAAAGCTTAATGTCTACACTTTTACCTTGTTCATCCTTGTCAAGCTTTGTGGTTGTTGCCATGGGAGTTTTGCTCACTTTAGCTCCTTCAAGCCCGAACCTCTTGATTAGTTCTTTTGTGTACTTGGCTTGATTGATAAAGATCCCATCCTTCTTTTGCTTAATTTGGAGACCAAGGAAATAATTGAGCTCACCCATCATAGACATTTCAAATTCTTCCTTCATGCATGATTCAAAAGCTTGGCAAAGAGATTCATTAGTAGAACTAAAAATAATATCATCCACATAAATTTGCACAATAAGAATATCATTTTCAACATGTTTTGTAAACAAAGTAGTATCTATTTTACCTTTCTTAAAAACCATTTGAAATTAGAAATGAAGAAAGCCTTTCATACTAAGCCCTAGGGGCTTATTTTAAACCATAAAGAGCCTTATCAAGTTTGAAAACAAAATCCGGATGTGTAGGATCAACAAACCCGGGGGTTGTTCAACATACACCTCCTCTTCAATAAAACCATTCAAGAAAGCACTTTTAACATCCATTTGAAATAACTTAAAATCTTTATATGATGCAAATGCAAGTGTCATCCGTATGGCTTCAAGCCGTGCTATGGGTGCAAAGGTTTCATCAAAATCAACACCTTCGATTTGAGTGTAACCTTGGGCAACTAATCTAGCCTTATTCCTAATAACGTTACCCGACTCATCCAACTTGTTCTTAAAGATCCACTTAGTACCAATTGTTGGTCTATCGTGGGGCCTAGGAACAAGGTGCCAAACTTGGTTGCGCTCAAATTGATTGAGCTCCTCTTGCATGGCTAATAACCAATATGAGTCGGTCTCGGCTTTGCGAACGTTCTTGGGTTCAAAATGTGAAATGAAAGCATAGTGTCCACAAACATTATGAAGATGAGAACGAGTAGTTACCCCTTGAGATACTTCACCTATAACAAGGTCCTTGGGATGATGTGGATTGTATCTCCAATCCTTTGGAAGTTGTTGAGTAGGCTCTACATCATTTCGTTGAATTTCATTTCCTTGAGCCTCATTTTCTTTAGCTTCATTTCCTTCACCATCCTTTGGCATGCTTGCAATTGTAGGTGAATCCTTCAAAGTGATTTTCTCCATTTCTTCATGCAAGGAATCTATTTCTACAACATTCTTAACAAACACATTAGATTCCTCAAATTTTACATGTATAGATTCTTCAATAGTCAATGATGACTTGTTGAAGACTCTATACGCTTTACTAGTATTTGAGTATCCAACAAAAATTGCTTCATAAGATCTAGCATCAAATTTACCTATGTTATCTTTTGTATTTAAAACAAAGCATTTGCATCCAAAAACTTTAAAGTATGAAACATTTGGCTTTCTAGAATAATAAATCTCAAAGGATGTTTTTGAAGAATTTTTGCATAAGAAAACTCTATTTGATATATAGCATGATGTATTAACGGCCTCGGCCCATAGATAATGAGGAAGACCATATTCACTAATCATTGTCCTAGCCATCTCTTGTAATGTCCGATTTTTCCGCTCAACTACTCCATTTTGTTGTGGAGTTCTAGGACAAGATAGTTCATGCTTGATTCCATGTTCTTCACAAAAAGTGATAAAGGGTAGGTTAATGAATTCACCACCTCTATCACTTCTTATTCTTAAAATTGAAGAATCATTTTCCTTTTCAACTCTTTTCTTAAAGGCTTGAAAATGTGAAAAGGCTTGATTTTTGTGCTCTAAAAATAAAACCCATGTAAAACGCGAAAAATCATCAACCAAAACAAATGCAAAACGATTCCCACTTAGACTTTTGGTTTGAGTAGGACCAAATAAATCCATATGTATCAACTCCAAAGGACGTGATGTCATGATATCCTTGATTGACTTGAAAGAGGATTTGGTTTGTTTCCCAAGTTGACATGCGTCACAAACTCGGTCCTTTTTAAAATTCAAGCAAGGAATACCTTTCACCATTTCCTTTGTGTTTAACCTAGATATATGGTCAAAAGAAATGTGGCCTAATCTTCTATGCCACAACCAAGAATCATCATCGAGGGCTTTTAAACAAGTAATATTGCAAGACATATTAGACAAGTCAATCATGTACATATTGCTATCACGAAAACCGAAAAATATACATGTGTTAGATAGTCTATCAAAGACTCTACAAGCTATGTTATCAAAAACAACATCAAAACCTTTATCACAAAGTTGACTAATACTCAAGAGATTATGCTTGAGTCCATCAACTAAAATAACATTTTCTATTAAAGGGGATGAACCAAGTTTAACATTACCAATACCGATGATTTTACCCTTGGTATCATCTCCGAAGGTGACGGTGCCACCTTCATGGTATCTTGATAGGGTTGCAAAGTTGTTGATGTCCCAAGTCATGTGCCTTGAGCAACCACTATCAAGATACCACAACCCTCTACGTCGTTGGGCCTTGGAAAGTACCTACATTATTGAACAAATTCATTGACTTTGGTATCCAAATTTTCTTGGGTCCTTGAAAGTTAGTGTTTCGAACCCAGACATTATGACGAGATGCATTTAGTCTATCATAACAAAACTTAACTAAATGACCTTTACGGCCACAATATGAACATGAAAACACTTTACCATACATGAATGCATGATGTGTATGTGAATTGTGAGCATGTTTGTGGGGTTTGGCATGATGTAAAGGTTGTGCGGTATGAACATGAGCATGAACATGAGATTGTTTCTTAGAGGCTTGTTTCTTAGGAAACATAGCCTCAAGTCTATTTTTATCAAATTCACATTTTTTTAAAACTACTCCTAAAGAATCAATTTTCTCTTTAAGCATGGTGATCTCATTATCATTAACTTGTGGAAACTTGCCTTTACAAGAAATTTTATAATTGTTAAAATCTTTTTTGGTGAAAACAAGAGTGGAAAGTAATTCATCTTTTTCTTTGGAAAGAGTAAAAACTTGATGATTAAGAGACTCATTTTCCTTTTTCATTTTTAAATACTTTTTCTTTAGAAAATCATAGTTATGAGATAATTCTACAAATGCTTCTCCTATTTCATCCATGGAAATTCACTATCAAAAGAAGTGGAAGGGGTTACCTTGCTTGTGCCTTCATTTGCCATGAAGCACACATTGGCGGTGTCAACTTCCTCCTCGGATTCGCTCTCGGAATCCCAAGTAGCCTTCAACGCTTTCTTCTTATGAGGCTTCTTTGAGGTGGAGGGCTTCACTTTATCCGGGCACTCCGCAACAATGTGACTCGGTCTTTGGCAATTGAAGCAAATTATCTTTCTTTCTTCTTTACCTCCTTGCCATCTCCTTCTTCCTTGGAACTTAGCCTTGTTATACATCCTCCGAACATTCTTGACAAGAAGTGAGAGCTCTTCGTCATCTTCTTCTTCATCATCTTCGTCGGAGTATGATGATTGACTTTTGAAGGCTATAGTTTTCTTCTTAGAAGGAGCCATCTCCTCCCTAGCTTTTCTTTCCATCTTATGGGTTTTGAGGTTCCCAATGAGACCAATTAGCTCCATCTCCTCCTTGTCATTGAGTTCCTTCAAGGTGGTTGCTTTTACTTCCCATGAAGGAGGAATAGCCCGGATGATCTTCCTTACTCTTTGGTCGTTGTCAATACCATCACCTAGAGAAGAAAGTCCATTAGTAATCTTGGTAAATCTAGTAACCATATCATCTATGGTTTCATTTTCATTCATAGAAAAATTCTCATATTGGGACCGAAGAAGGTCTATCTTAGCCCTCTTCACTTGTGAGGTCCCCTCATGTGTAACAATCAAATGTGACCAAATTTCAAATGCGGATTTACAATGTATTACTCTAGCAATATCATCATCATTAAGTGCTTGGAATAAAGCATAGTGTGCCCTAGAGTTAGCATCAAATTCTTTGGTCTCAATTTCGGACCAAGTGGACTCATCACCGGTGGGAGCACTAAAGGGTTTGGTTACGGCCTTTGCAACTCGACTTCCTAGAGATTGCAAGAAAACGGTCATCTTAACTTTCCATATGGGAAAGTTAAGTCCATCAAACTTTGGGAGGGTCTTAATACTATCGGCCATGTTTACTAAGTGAAAGAGTATGAAATGAATGTGGTGATTAGCAAATAAAGGATCTCTCTAAGGTTGTAAAGCCAAGAGCCTAGAGACCTAGGCTCGATACCAATTGAAAAACACCTAGAGGGGGTGAATAGGTGTAATTGCTAATCTAACAATCTTTTTTTAAAAACTAAGATGAATGAATGATGCAACGATCTCTCAAAATAAGACTAAGAGCCGAATACCCCGTGAAGGGTTCTGAACTCCTTCCTCCTGATTCCCCTTGAATGGATTAGAGGTGCGCAATGCAACCTTGTTGTATGAGAATTGATCGAACAAAGAATGAATAATATGCAATGATGAAATGCACACAAGATATATCACAAGTATCATAAACTAGAGGCAATAACACAAGGAAAGACAACTAGATCTCAAGCAAGTAATTGAAAGCAATAGAGTGCAAGAGAAATTTAAAACAAAATGGACACAAAGCAATCGCAAACACAAGATGTTTGTTTCGAGGTTCGAGCCACCGCTCTACTCCCCGCCTTTACCTCCGTGAAGGGTTTCCACTATCCACCGAGGACGATTACAACGGTCTACCAAAGACCCGAGCACCGAGCTCCACCACTTACAATAACCTCTACCGAAGAGGCGTCTCCACAAGAACAAGAAGAAGGAACAAGTAGCCAAGTGATCACCAAGAGGATCACAAACTTCTTACAAACACTTTCTCTTTACAACTTCCTTATAGTATGAGGATGGGAATTTTGGCTCTAGAAGTGTAGTGAGAAAACTCAGTTGTACAATGATTTTTGCTAGAGAACACAACTGAAAACAAGCTCAAGAAAGAATGAGAAAATGGAGAGCTTAAAAGCTTTTCTTCTCTTTTGAAAACTATGAAAACTTAGGGATTTTTCTTGGAAAAAATTGCAAGAGACCCATCTCCTCTATTTATAGGGAGAGGAAAGGGTTAAAAACAATTTATTTTAAGCTTATTTGCTCTGAAAAAGATCTCCAAAACCTCAGAAAAATTCTGCCAAAACAGATTACAAAAACAGATTTCAAAAATACACAAAAGAGGAAAGAGCCGTTGGAGCTTTGCAGGCCTGGCGGTCGACCGGTCCGGTCGACCGTCCGCCTAGCTGGCAGTAGCCGTTGGGCTCGGGTCGACCGCTCGGGTCGACCGTCCTCTAAGAAGAAACACAGGTTTCTGAAGGCGGTCGACCGGGCGGTCGACCCAGAAAACCCGAGAGCAAACTGCAGACAGTCGGTCGACCCGGGCGGTCGGCCGACAGACATGCACAAGCTTGCATGTCCTGTGCAGGTGCCGGTCGACCGGGCCGGTCGGCCGGTCTAGCCTGAAACAGAAAAACAGCAGAATTCTGAACTTGGGAAATTTTGTAAAAATGTTTTTGAAGTAAAGAAAAACTAAGTAATATGCTGGAAAGAGTATACATACATGATCTAAACATGATATTCATTTTTGTAAAACGTAGGGTCATGTATATATATACTAAGGCATGAGACAAAAGTTTTGACCATGAAAACTTGAATACAAAATCGTGTGTGTGTATCCTAGAGCCAATTTTCCAAAACTCAAACTTTAACAAACTATTTCTTACATTGGTTCTAAGGACTACAAGTGCTTCAAGTGGGCTTCTCCATATGATCTTGCAAGCTTGATTCTTGAGCCCGAATTGAGGTGACTTGAGTCAAAACACCTTCCTTTAGGGAAGAAACCTTCTAGTTTCATTAGAACCCTGAAATACACTTAACCAATAAACAATATTAGTACAAATAACTAATATGTTTTGTAATCATCAAAACATACTAAAAACGGGTGATTGTAACCTTGGGCCAACATATTCATTCTCGCTTTCTGACTTTTCATGAGACATCAGTTCGGACTTGATTTATCCGAAAAGGATTGGTTTTTGGCCTTTGCGTCTTGCTGGGACCACGAATACTGATTCGTTCGCATCACCGACATCTTGGTACATTTCGAAGGATGACTTCATTGGTACATGCAATGATGTCAGAGCATCCATTGCCGACCAGGGGTCATATCCACTTCGGTACTAGTGTCTGATGGCACTGAATCAGAAGTGAACACAGAAAAGTAAGTCAAATTTAACTCTTCATTAATATACCACCCGCCTACATTATCGGCGGTGTTATTAACATCGAGCTTATTAATGCTCGTTACAAGTGGATCTACTTCCAACATGCACTCTTCTTTCACCTCTGGCTCGGTGTCAGCTTCATTACCAGAGTCTGGTTCCTCTGGTTGTAGGTTCTCATTTGTTTCCAGAGAGTCTTGGTACAGGAGGGAGTCTGTGAAATAGTTCTCTACTCCCTTGAATGGATGCCTTTCGATAATCAACGTTCGGACTTTCTCAATTTCGTCAATGTACTTCATAACTTGGTGGAGAGTGGAGGGGACGATGGAATTAGGATGAATCCACGGTCATCCTAGCAACAAATTGTATGAAGTGTCGGCGTCGATCAAATAGCACGTCACTCCAGACTTTAGGTCCCCGATTTGACATTTGAGCTTTGATCTTCCCCATTGGGCGCGTATCATTAGCGTTGAAACCATAGATGGTAGTTTGGGTAGCAATCATTCGGTGGGTAGGGATCCCTAAGTGCTGCATGACCCGGCGAGGCATGATGCTTAATGGGATCCTAGATCTACCTGAATGCAGCTTACTTCAGATGATCCAATATACCCTGTGAAGTACATGGGCTGATCATGTTTCCCCTTAATCTACATAACATTTGTTGTGAAGGTGATGCAGGGAGCATTTTGGGAGGCATGGAGGCAGTCTTTTACATCCTCCTCCTGTGTTCTGGCTGGAATCTGGGCCATAAAGACCTAAGCATTACCTAGGGCTTCCCTTAAAGCTTCTCTTATTGACTTTGATAGTCTCAGGAGCTCATAAAGGGTGATTCTGGCTTGAATATTGGTCAATTGAGCCAGGACATCAAAGCGGTAAGGTGTTGTAGATCCTTCTGCGTTGTCCTTTGGGAGAGCCTTAGAAAACCGAAGCTATTTCTGCTTCTCCACCAGTTGCTTGCTCTTTCTGCTTCTCCACCAGTTGCTTCGTGGAGGGCTTGGCTAAATCTGTAGTGGGTTTAGGAGATTTGCCATCATCTTGTCATACTTCTTTAAATATGACTGACCCGAACGAGTTTCTGCCACGAGCGGTTTATTAAGTTCTGTAGCAAGAACGATTATTTCCTCTTCTGAATCAGTTAGTGAGGGAACATCAGTTTCTGCTTCTCGGGTAGAAGCGCACACCACATTACAGGACGAACCCTTCGCCTTGCCTTTGGACCTTCTGATAGTAACAGTAGTTCATTGCTGGTTGTCTACAAAGTCAGGATGAACCCACATAATTTTTTCCTGAGGTGTGGGGACGGGTACAAGACCCTTCTCTTGTTGGTAATGTGGGTCCGTATTAATCATTCTTAGTTCCCCTTTCGGGAAGGGAACTACTCCGGACGGTGCTTGGAGGCTGTTTTTCAAACTAAAGAAATGATGTCATATTAGCCGTCACTTTCTTCTGCTCTGGACGGAGCTTTAGCACTTCTGCATCAATCAGAGCCTGAATGATGTCTTTGAAGACGTAGCAGCTCTTAGTGGGGTACCTTAGCATTCTATGATACAGGCAGTAGTTAGGATTATCGGTTTTACCGACTTCTTCAGGACGTCTAGCTTCAGGAATTTTCAATCTGTTGCTCTTGTTGAGTAACTTGAACAACGAATTAACATGTTCATCTTTGAAGGAATACTGCTTGTTGGCGCGTGGCTGACTTGAAGAGCCACTTCTCCTGACCGACTGAGGTTTGACGGGAGATTTTGTCCCTGTCACCAAATTATTCTTTCTCTTTGATTGAAAAGATGTTTCTGGCATACGCCTTCTCTTTGAAGAAGAAGAGAAACTAACCTAACCTAAACTAAATTACAACATGGAAATCAAAACTACTCCTAAACTTGCCTCTCCTCTGCATTCTCCTCAGTCAAGAACCCCAGGGGGGTATTTATAGCTTCAGAGGAACGGGGGACGCAGGGGACAAGAATTGACCGCAAACGGCGCACGTGGCTCCGCCGTATTGACGCGGAAACGAGGCAAAAGCCGCGTTTCCGCGGCAATACCTTGGCGGCGCGCGCGGCGCCGCCAAGGTATTGCCTTTGTGATTCACGTGTTTGTTAAAGTTTCTTCAAAGTTTTTAAAAAATGAAAAGAAAAGAAAAGAGAGTTACGGTGAAATACGAAGAAGTGGGAAACATTGAAAAGAATGTCTTTGTGATTTTTGTTGTATTTCTAAAATAAGTGAAAAATAAAGAAAGCTCACGGCACTAACTACTAATGACTCCACCAACACGCTAACCTCTTAGTGATAGTTGCCTCACACGTATCATTGGCCATCACTAGTCCTTGGTTCAAGAGCGATTCAAAGCATGGCCCATATGTAACTCTTTACAACCCAACACAACATAACAAGTACAAGCTACACTTAGATCATCAAAACCCATAAGAGCAAGCATGAAGTAAAGTAATGTTAGCTTGTTAGCGGTTAGGAAGTTAGAGTGTTAGATCCATCATCATGAGCCATCAATGGCTCTTGCAAGAGCAAGGCCAAAGTGAGGCTATTAGATTCATGTGGATTATCATAAAGAAGTAAGACTAGTTAGATGGTTAGTAGTTAGAGCCATGAGGGAAAAACTAGTTACACATGTAAAAGAAGTTAGATAGAAAACAAAGAGAGGTAAAGAGAGCACCTTTCATAGCTTGTCACCTTCTACTACAAGTACTCTTACATTCCACTCATGAATCACTCCTTCTCCTAATACAAGATCTAAAAAATGGAAATATACAATGGGGAAGAAGAAGAGAAACTAACCTAACCTAAACTAAATTACAACATGGAAATCAAAACTACTCCTAAACTTGCCTCTCCTCTGCATTCTCCTCAGTCAAGAACCCCAGGGGGGTATTTATAGCTTCAGAGGAACGGGGGACGCAGGGGACAAGAATTGACCGCAAACGGCGCACGTGGCTCCGCCGTATTGCCGCGGAAACGTGGCAAAAGCCGCGTTTCCGCGGCAATACCTTGGCGGCGCGCGCGGCGCCGCCTGTCATACGTTGTCTGGTTGTCGCCCTGTCGGATAAAGTTGCCGGTTTCTGGTTTGGCGCCCCTGGTTTTGACAGAACCAGCTCTTTAGGTCAATAGCTATTTTAATACCCCTTTAATCACCAAATAAATGGTGATTTGGGTCTTCTTCTTCATGTGAACACCATTGACCTAGGATCAAGCAAGCAAGGTATTATTAGCATAATTTATTTATCAAATAAATGTGAGATGTGATGAAAATTATGCAAAATTAGAGACTAATCAGTCAGACACAGGGCCGGTCGGCCGGTCGGCCGGCCGAATCAGAGAGCCTTGCTCTCTGTACTGGGCGGTTGACCGAGCGGTCGACCGGAGTAGAGAAATCTGCTCTCCGTATCTGGGCGGTCGGCCGTGCGGTCGACCGGATAGCCCTAACGGTCATATTTCTGACCGTTGGCGGTCGGCCGGCCAGCCGACCGCAAGCCTGTCAGGCTGCCAGATCAGCCTAACGGCTAGTTTTCTGTTTGGGCTATAAATACCCCATCTCTTAGGGTGTTTTGACAAGACTTTTAAAAAGAAAAATTTCAGTGTTTCTCCAGAGTTTAAAAGAAGTTTTCAAATTGTTTTAGAGCTCAAAAGATTTCATCCTTGTTTTGTTTTAGAGTTTTTGAAAAATCAAAGAAAATAGAATTTTAGGAGATTTGGTTTGTTCTTCATTTATATCTTTTACCAAGAGTTTTCCCAAGTATTTTTCTTTGAGTTTTTATTTTCAAAACTCTAGTTTTTCCACACTTGTGCTTATCATCTATCCTATTCTATTAGGATCTTGTTTTGTGGAAAAGAGGAAAGAGAGATTGTTTGTGGTTGAAAGAAATCACTTGTTGTAAACACCCTTGCTTTTGTCTTATCCCTCTTCGATAGAGGTGGATTGTGGTTGTATTGCCTCGGTGGCTTGTAAGGTTGGGAGAGGAGTTCGGTACTCCTTTAGTGGATTGGAAATCCTTCTCGGTGAAGGCGGGGACGTAGAGCTAGGGGCTCGAACCTCGAAACATATCTTTGTGTTTGCGTTTGATCCATTGTCTCTCAACTCTCTCTCTCTTTACATTTGTGCAAAGCATCATTCATTCATTCTTTTCATATATTGTTAGTGTGTGCCTCACTTATACTTAACCACAAGAGCTTCATATAGCACCTCAGCCCATATCTAGGGAATCGAGAGGAGTTAGTCCAGAGCCCTTCACGGGAAATTCGGCTACACTTGTGTGTTGTATTAAGTGTGTTGCAAAATTGTTTTAAGCTTCTGCATTTAGCGCATTTAGTTTCTAGATTAGCATTATCACCTATTCACCCCCCCTCTAGGTGATTTACAATGTATGCAAAGGCTTTCTTCTCTATAGAAGAGTTAGAGGTCTGTAACTCTACAAAGGCAGAATGTGATTCATTTACTTCAATGCCCGAGCTAGGGCACTGTAGTTGATCGGGGCGACCGCACCAGTCCGAGTGCGAGTATGCCGATACACACCTTCTGGTTCCGTGTCGGACTCGTCAGAGCTGACTGCTGGTTGTTTTTTCTTACTTCTGCTTGCCATGTTTACAGTGACTTCAAGGTACTCCATATCAGAGAAGGTCCTCCTTCTATGAAAGCGATACCTTTTGGCTGATCGGGAGGTTGGGGTCGATTGCCTGGATATTGACTGTTTGCTTGCACGTGAGCTGTAGCGACATTCAGAGAACATTGCCGTGATAAGCCGTTCACAGCAATAAGATGGAGTGATCAGATTAGCACTCCTCTTATTCGTCAAATAATCTCTTAGATCCGTGGGAGGGGGATCAAAGAGATTGGCCTCGGATTGTCAATGGCTTTTCAGCTTCTAAGAGTCACCCTTACGTCGAGAATTCGAGACGCAGGGTTCAGAAACGCGGAGCCCACATTGCGCATAACAGGCGCAGCTCTTGCGTTTTGCCTTTAAAACGTGGGTCTCATGCCTCTGCTGAGCAGAGACGCAGACCTCACATTTTTGATTGTCGCATTCGATCAGTGAAAGTTGAGACACGCAGGTTTTCTCATTTCCGCGTCTGGTTGTAGAGATGCGGATCTTGTGTCTCTGAAAAGAAGGATAGCCCTCACGCTGGTGCACGTAGCGTTTGGAAAGTAGAGTCTCAAAAATGCAAGCCCGTTGGGCTTCACGTTTGGGTCTCCATACGCGAACTCTGTGCGTCTGACGCAATTCAGAAGAGACGCAAGCCTGAGCCTTGCGTTCTATCTCTGCTGGACAGATGATTATTCTAGCTTCTTGCACTTGCAATTATCGCACGCGTCATCTCTATCGACGTTCAGCATTCCGGTTATGCCGTAAGGGTTGCTAGGAACCCCCGGTGACTTAGAGCTGAGGAAGGGGACGGGCATGAATGGGCTAAATATCAGCAACGTCCACCTTGCGGGTCTCATGGGAGACGTTGACGCGAGAGTCACTGTGATATGATCAGCTGTGACACTCTTCTTGTCAGTCGCATCTGTCGGGGTCTCAGAGAGGACTTGAGAGCGAGTCCACAAGGAGACCTTACGGTACTGCCGCGCCCTAGGGCTCTTAGAGCCAGAAGAGAGGAACTCTTCATACTTTGCCTGGTCGAACTCCACGATAAGTGACTCGACCATTTTTTCTATGTAGATGACGTCACCTTACGCCACGACTTGCTCATCGGTAGAGCAAGCAGTCCCAGCGGAGTCGCCATCTCTTGTCTGGTGGGGGAAAAATTGAAGATAGAGGAGTAACTTCTTTATTTGATTGTAAAGAAAATTACAGCGGATCAATAATCCTCTTACAAGAGGGGAGATATTTTAAGCTTAAATCTCCCCTTTGTTTAAAGTCGGGTTCTTGATGTGGCGATGGAAAGTGAATCTTATTTTTCGTTGACCGGCTAAGCGTCAGGTCCTTTGGGAATCCTCTCTTTGGATAGTAAACGAAGTAACACAGCTTCTTTCCACCAAGGATCTCAAAAAGATTGTAGGCAAAGATGAACTTATACGCAGCAAATTGTTTGAAGAGTAGAACTCTCTCTTTCTTTTCAGCTGGAGGTCTTGGTGCTTCACGGCTTACAACCGAAGTTCTTCTTACCAAGAATTTTTTGACCCCTCTTACATAGCAAACTAGGCTATTTATAGAGGTTTCAGGGGGCAAACGTGTCCCCTAAAAATAGTCCATAATAGGGGTTAACTCTCTCATTATGTGGGCAGTAATTGACCCAGTAATGAGAACAGTTATAACCGAGACGCAGGTTTTGAGCCTTGCGTCTTGCTACTGAAGTAATGTTTGAGAGACGCGGGTTTCCAGTTCCGCGTCAAGCTTCACATGAGACGTGAGTTTCAAGCTCTGCGTCTTGGTACTAAAATAATGCTAAGATGCGGCTTTCGCTCTTCGCGTCTTGGACCTTGCAGTGATGTTGAGACGCGGGTTTCAACCCTCGCGTCTTAGTGCTGCGCTAGTGGCGATGACTAACCTTGCGTCTGGAGTTTGGGATTCTGCTTTTTAACGACTTGTATTCAGTGATTTTTAGACAGTCTACAATGAGTCCATAATAGAATTTTGTATGAAGGCGAGTGACTTAAGGATATACATGAATATCTATTAGTTTTAGATAAAATTAACATATGCATGGAGCTAAATATGTACAAAAATAAGGAAAATAAGTATAAATGTAAGAATAATCAAAACCTTATTATACAAGTACATATAATGAGTACAAATGATTAATAAAGCACAAATACATAATAATCAAGTGTAACTTACTACTTGTATAAGTATAAACACAAGTTTTAACGAAAATTACATCTAAATAAGTAATCACACCATGAAGAATAAAACAAACATGATCATTAGGCTAAATGCACGTGTTTTAGAACTAATATATACATATTAGTTAAACAACAGTAAGAACACAAAATATGAATTCATATGAATATGGGTGTATCTCAAAGACTCTATGTATATCACATGTCTAATAACATTGCATTTAAAATAATGAGCATTAAAACTACAAGCTATAAATTAATAATGAGAAAGTTTATAAACAAAATGGGAGTTACATATAGTTACTAAACCATATGAACTATTCTCTATATCTTCAAAACAAGAGGTGGTCCTCTCACCATCCTTTTTTGATAGTGATGCATCAATTGGGTATACCCATCAAGCTCCAAGTGCATCCACCACTAAGGCACCAAATCTCTTACGTTTTGTGAGAGCGCACACCTACATCAAACATAAGAGGTGAAGATCTTGGTACCCATATCTTTTTGGGTCATGAGGCTTATTATAAGGAACCCAAACATTCTTATTTACAAAATTTAATAAATTTACTTTATCAAAATAAAATTTTGCTAAATGGCCTTTGCGGCCGTAATGTGTACATTCGTACATTCTAGCATACATATGTGAGTGGGTGTGATCATGGTGTGCATGTGTATGCCATTGGGTATGTGCATGCATGTGTGGAACTTGTTTCTTGCAAAACATAGATTCCAATCTATTACGATTAAATGCATATTGGCTCAAAGTGGAGCCCAAACAATCAATATTCTTCTTCAAAATACATATATCATTTTCAATTTTAGAAGACGAGATATATGCAAGAGAAACAAAATTCTTTTTCTTTTTATAAATGAGAATCTTTTCTTTTTCAATTAAAACAATTTTCTTTTCAAAGACTTATTTTAATTTAGAACATTTTCCTTTTCTTTTTCCACCAAATAATTTTCTTTTTAAAAGATCCTTTTTTTTTTGAAACAGATTCAAATTTATTTTTAAAAGAGTCCTTTTCTTTTAACAAAGAAGTTTTTTTTTCAACTTATCATCTTTAATTTTTAATAGATCATATTTTTCAAGAAGTTTTTGACAAAAAGATGCAAACTCATCATAAGGCATGTCAATATCTTCTTCTAACTCGGATCCAGAATTTACCTCAAGGGGGTCATCCCCTTGCACCATGTAGCACATGTTGGAAGTAGTACTTCCATCATTCGAGTCACTCTCTTTGTCATGTGACGTTTGTTCAAGAGAGCAAATAGTGTTCCATACTATAAAAGTCGAATCAAAATTAGTAACCCTAAATAAATATTCATCATTTAGGGTATTCTTTAAAACATGAAGGGCTTTTGCATTAACCTCAAAATTTCTGCCATTTACAAAATATGAATCGTTAATGGTCCCAAAATAAATATGAATACTTAAGGCTTTTAGGTACATGAACATCTTCACTTTTCAAGTTTGGATGTTAAGAATATCAAATATGGGAGGTGTCATGAAATCCATGAGTCCATGTATAAATATTGTAATTAGCTAAAATAAGAATCTTTAACTCTAAGTTGTTAGACCCAAATCAAGAGCACCAAGCTCTGATATCAATTGTAAATCACCTAGAAGGAGGGTGAATAGGTGATAAGCTAATTTAATGCAATTGATGTTACTTCAATCTTCAAGTTACAAGAACTCAATTCCTCTCTCTCACAAGTATTTATACTGAACTATAAATTGCAAAATAAAATACAACTTTTACATTATCTAACAAAAAGCCTAAATCCTTAAAGAAATAACAAAAATTCTAATCCTAATCTTCGCTCCTTTTTGCCCTGTTGAAACTGGTATTTATAGGGAAAAACTAGAGGGGGAGAATCATATGAAGATTGGGGGAGCAAACGCTCCCCCAACAGAGGCAACAAACCCGCGGAAACGCGGCTAGGGCTGCGTTTCCGCGGCCCTGGTGTGGCCAGTTGGCCACACCCAATTAGTGGGAGCTCCTGGTTTGGTGATTCTCCTGCATCTTCTTTTGGTTTTCTCGTTTCTGCTTCAGGATTTGACGAAACAGCCTTTGATTGTTGGCTTCAACCATTTGATTTTGGAGGATTCTTTTCAATCGGTTTTCAACCTCTCTGATATGCCAAGATTTTGCCCTGATTCCTTGATTTCAACTTTATTCTGAATTAAATCAGAATTTGGTGGGCTTTTGGGCTTGTTTCTCTTTCCTCTCTTTTAGCAATTGGGCCTACATTAAACAAAGAAGATGATGACTTATTAATAGGATTTATTAGCTAAAAAGTATGGTAAGGTGACAATGTATATGCAAAATATGTGACTGATCACACCCTCACACTATCTTTTACTCGCCCTCGAGCAAAACATCAGACTAATTCTAATCAATTATTAGACCACTTTCGCAGGTTACTCGATTGCACTGAGCATGTGCAACAAGCCGTTAAACCTCTAGGTTACCCCTAGAGGACGAGTTTTATCTCATGAGGGTTTTCAGTGGATTGCACCCACAAAATCCATAAAAAATGTTAGTATTTTCGAAAAGCATTTTGAAAGAAGAAAATATTTGAAGTATATTTGTAAGGTTTTAAGTAATCTTTAAGTTGTAGGAATATCAAATTTTTCTTTTCGAAACTCAGTCTCTATTCAAAAACATGTCATCAATCAAAGTAAGGAGTCAAATTGTACTTCTCATCTATTCTATTAATTTACCCTGAGTCGTATGCACCATCGTGATTGTGAAGTTTGACTAAGGGTTCTTTAACATTAACTCTTATGCCTTATTTATATTTATTTTTGGTAGACTTTATTCCTCAATTTCATTAGGCTTTCTAATCTACTCATGTAACGAGCCTTTAGTTGGTGACACCCAAACCGGACAATTTTAGGGCACCAGGTGAGAAAACACCCCTAAGGACTTAAACACTCGAGCAGACAAGGCCACGAAATCAAGGTTTTTTATTTATAAAATGGATCCCTTTTAGGCGTGAATACTTATGCTTCATGAGGCACAAATACCCAGCTCAATCAGAAGATTTATATATATACATTTTTTTCAAACTTATCTAATTATCTTTTGCATAAATACGAAGGCTTGCTTAGGCCAAAGCACCTACCTAATCAATAATTAGATTTATTTATTTTTTTATACATATATTTTTTTTATAAGGCATAAGAGTCTTTGTTTTTAAACCCTAAGTGTGTAAGTGTATAAAGTGTACATATTTCATCCAGGTAAAGATCAAGACTAATTACTTTCACAAATTTTCTTCCTAACCCTAAAAATCAAACAAGTCATCTTATTTTGACCAAGTGTAAGAAATCATAATTATGATTTTCTTATTCCTTAAAATTGACTTAATATCTTACAAAAATATATCAAAATATTGTTCTTACCTTTCAAAAAGTTTTTTTATATATATATATACAATTTTTTTTACATTTTTTTACATTTTTTTTTGAAGTTATATTAGTCATATTAAAACCCTCCCCCACACTTATCTCATGCATTGTCCCCAATGTATGAAAGAAATGTATACATGCATGAAATGAAATGTAAAAGAGGTGCATATATTACACAGAAATATGTACAACATCAAGTTTCTCTCACACCTAGATCTTTTTCGGTCTTATCCCTCTAGCTCTCTTCCCGTCATTCCAATGGGTCCTCTTTATAAGGCATAGTGGGGAGGTCAATTTTTCTGTCATTTTAGCTCTCTTCCTCCTTAGTCTCAACTTCTTTAGGTTTTTCTTCCTCATATTTCTACATTCATTATTCAAAAATTGATCACCACCACACTTCTCAGTTGGAACTTCCTCACTATGAATGCCTAGGAATTCTAACTTAGTTCCATATATCTCCTCGAAGCTTAGGTCAACACTTTCCCCTAGAGATGTGTAATTAACCAAAAGATCCCTAGTTGGTTCATCCAAACACATGAGTTCTTCTTCGAAGAGGTTTTCAAAGAGTATGTCAATCGGAGGTTCTTGAATTATATTCTCATGCGATACATTTTGGTTGTGTCATCGAAAGTGAAGATATTCAAATCAAATTTTTCCTTTTTAAAGGGTACTCTAACATTAGAATCTCCGCATATGCCTTCTCATCAAGATAATCGCATTTCTTCTTAAATAATTCATTAAGAAACAGCGACTCATCTTCCATATCTTCACTTTCTTCATCATAATTATTTTCAACAAAGTTTACCTCAAATGTTTGATCTCTTATCTTACGAGGATGTTTTTCTAGGCTGAAGATATTGACTTCTCTAGTCATGTCCCCAAAAGTTAACCTCATGGACCCATTTCTACAATTGATGATGGCTTTGGCAGTAGCAAGGAATGGTCGCCTTAGGATAACAGGAGTTTGAGCCCTATGATTGGAGTTAGACACAGGTTGTGTCTCTAGAACTATGAAATCAACAGGGTAAATAAACTCCCCAACCTGGATAAGGACATCATTAATCTCCCCTTTTAGAACTTTCACTGAACGGTCAGCCAGTTGGATAGTGACTCGAGTTGGACTAAGATCGCCCAACCCGAGTTGTTGATAAACTGAGAATGGAAGCAAGTAGATACTTGCCCCCAAGTCAAGAAGTGCACGACTAATCTCGGCTTGTCTTATTGTGCAGGCAATGGTTGGACTACCTGGATCCTTGTACTTAAAAGGGATCGGACCCGATAGCAGCTCACTAATGTTAGTGGCTAAGAAGACCTTTTTAGGTACATTAGTCTCTCTTCTTGGTGCACATGTCCTTAAGAAACTTAGCATAAGATGGGACTTGTTAGATGGTATCAAGAAGTGGCACATTTATCTTCACTTGATTAAAGATTCAATTATCTTATCCATGTGTGGATTTTGCTTGTTGTTTTTTAGCTTATTAGGAAATGGTGCTATAGGCTGGTGCACATGACTGGTTGACTTATCTTTTTCAGATTCATTAAGTTTAGGAGGAGTAGGATTAGATGAGGTGGATGCTGAAGTGTGACTGTGCTGGCTAGGATTAGGCGGTGTTGATACTTGGTTATCAACTTTCTTTTCCGACCTCAATGTATGAACAACATTACATTGATTCAGTGATTGATCCTCAACCGAATAAGCTTGTTGTGAATTCCTAGGATTCATAATTGGTTGACCGGGCAAGGAATCCTTTTGCCTCTCATGTTGTGGGTTGGCTAACTGGCTCATTTAACCCTCTAGCCTCTGTATTGTTTGCATGAAGGAATCTTGGTTCTTCATGTACCTTTCCATGTTTCTCTCAAAATCAGTCATTCTCCTTTCGAGTTGAGGATTCTGGAAGGAAGATAGTGGAGCTTGGTTGGGAAAATTTTGTTGATAATTTGAAAAATTATTGGGAGAATTGTGAGGGTGATTGGAAAAGTTGGGTTGATGATTGGAAGAATTATTGGAATGATGGAAGTGGCTTGCATGGTTTGACCATGGGTGGTCATTATTTTGTTGGCTCCATGAGAAATTTGGGTGATTTCTCCAGCCAGGATTGTACGTTGGAGCGCAAGGATCATTGTTCGGCCTTGAAAAGGCCGCATTCATCGGTTCAGAAAAGTGTTGGTGAGCTTGAAATACAGGACACTCCTTAAACACATGATTCATGGCCTGACAGTAAGTACAACCCAGAGTTGAAATTGGTTTGGGCTGACTTGATTGACTGGACCTGGTTCCTTAGTTTCTAGAGCTTCCAGCCTTCTCGCTAGGTTAGCAAACTTAGCCTCGTTAGCTATGGATGATTCAATCGAATGGAGACCTCCTTTTGAAGAGATAGAGTTTGGATTTCTAGAGCTTTCACTAGTAGGTTCCCATTGGATGGTCTTTTCAGCTAGATTCTCATATAAATCCCATCCTTCATGCTCATCCTTCTGCAAGAATTCCCCTTGGCACACGCTTTCTAAGAGGGTCTTGGTCGAGTAGTCTAAACCGTCATAAAGAATTTGACATTGTCGCCATTTCTCTATTCCATGATGAGGACATTAGACAATGAGGTCTTTGAAGCGTTCAAAGTACCTCCAAAATGGTTCACTAGGTTCTTACTTGAACTGCATGATGTTTTTCCTAACGAGAGCGGTCTTGTGGATTGGATAGAATTTCTTCAAGAAGACCTTGATGAAACCATCCCAGGATGTGATAGAGCCAGCCGCTAAGCTGTAGAGCCATTTCTTGGCTAAGTCCTTAAGAGTAAATAGGACAAATCTCAACCTAATAGCATCATCTGCAAGGTGAGGGATTTTCATCATTAAGCATACTTCCTCAAATTCTCTTATGAAGAAATAAGCATCTTCGGACTCTAAGCCATGGAACTTAGGGAGTGTATTGATGAACTGTGGCTTAAGCTCAAAGTTGTGTTCACCAAACAATGGAAGTTGGATGCAGGATGGAAGTGATGTTCTAATGGGATAGAACCTATCCTGCAAAGATGTCGGTCGATCCATAACCGAATCTGGTCTTGTTTCGAACTTGGGTGGTGATGTGTTTCTAGTTAACCTAGATGAATTAGGGTCTCTTGACCACACTTGCATACACAAATACAATCACAAACAAGTTCACCGATAGTCAAGAAGAGAAAACAACTAAACCTAGTCTAAGGTAACCTTGACCTAGACAACTCCTAACTGGTTGATTATCCATAGGAGGTATAATTTAGACTTTGACCACAAGCTAATCAGCCAGGTCAGGGAAAGATTGGTGGGAGGTTATCCGTCAAAGACGTTTCTTAATTAAGTAACTACCAACCTTCAGGCTTTTGGCCCTTAATCCCCTTCCTAGACACTGATTTGGCAGGAGTCAAATTCCAACACCTTCTCCCTTAGAATAATCTCCTAGTGAGTTTGAGATGTCCCTAAGGCCAACGTCTATCAGATTTTACTTAGGCTTAGGTTGTGCGTACTTGGAGATGGTTTGTGGGCTAAGGAAGGGTAATGACTTTCCCACCTTATCTTGACTTGGGTTTTGCCCTTGGAATTGATTTGTGCAAAGTGTGCAAGATATAGAAAAGTAGCATTGAAAAGCAAATATCACCCAAGAATGTTTCCTAAACTATATGCTATGCATACATACCTTGTCTCCAGCTATCTTCAACAGTAATTGTAAAATAAACGTAATTAGATAAATGCCTAGAATGCAAGTCTAAATGTTTTTTAAGCAATTAACAATCACTCAAATTACTGTTGGATTAAAACAAGGATGATGGATAGCGAAAATAGCAAGAATATAACTACAAAAACTTAATTTTTTTTGTGAGCAATATGTCCTGCAAAAAGGAGTTTTAGTAGTCCAATGAAATTTTTAACTTTTGCAATACAATTTCTTGAAATTCTGTTTCCTACTTTCGAGAGTAGGGGCACAAAATTTGCAAGTCTTCTCTTGCAAAGCTTGAATGTTAGATCTGAACCTTCAAGTCCCTGAAACAACACACTAAACTTTTTAAAAACAAATACACCGTTCCCACCCCAGCAACGGCACCAATAAATGATTGTAAAAATGAAAGAACAATCAAAGAGTTAAGAAATTACCGTGTAGCTTGTGGCTAATAGGTCGTGTCCACGAGGAGGAATGCGATGAAAGCTTTTCGGTGTTTCGTTTAATAACAAAAAATTGTGCTTGTTTTTTAATTGAAAAGAGAATGGAAATAAGGAGATGATTAAAAGAGAAATTGCAATTTTGGAGAAGACTTTGGAGTAGGTGATTTAAAAAACTTTGAAAATTGTTTGGTTGTTTTAAATATAAGAAGGAGAAATTCTGGGCTCACTATCTCACTACTCAACCGTTTATTCTTCTATTGAAATCCTTAGTGCCTCCACTTGATCATAGGCAAAACTTAAGATTGACTTTAGAAAGTTTGAAGTAAAACATATAAGATGGTTGGAAAAGTTCATTCTTTTTTTTTAAGAAACCGTTTGAATTGAATGTTAAATCATCAAGCGCGAAGAAGCAAGTATGAAATAAAAGCAGTTCAAAAACGTTCTTAAAAGAAGTAGGAGTTTAAAGATCCAAACCCATCCTCATGTGCATTCAAGAACACTTTTAAGAAGAAAGGCTTTAAGTTAGGCATGCAAATGATTCATTGGGTCTTTTACATTAAAATCAGAAGAGAAGAAGAATTAGAGAGAGGTACAATAGTGAGCCCAGAAAATCGATTTAGCTACTCATGGAAAACAAGAAACAATGCAGGTAATTAATGTAAAACATACCGTAAAATGAGTAGAAGAAAATGGAGCTCGACTCTTGTATTGATGTCACTTCAATCTTCAAGTTACAAGCACTCAATTCCTCTCTCTCACACAAGTATTTGTACTGAACTACAAATTGCAAAACAAAATATAACTTTTACACTATCTAACAAAGAGCCTAAATCCTTAAAGAAATAACAAAAATTTTAATCCTAATCTTCGCTCCTTTTTGCCCTGTTGAAACTGGTATTTATAAGGAAAAACCAGAGGGGGAATCATATGAAGATTGGGGGAGCAAACGCTCCCCCAACAAAGGCAACAAACCCATGAAAACATGGCTAGGGCCGCGTTTTCGCGGCCCTGGTGTGGCCAGTTGGCCACACCTAATTGGTGGGAGCTCTTGGTTTGATGATTCTCCTGTATCTTCTTCTAGTTTTCCCGTTTCTGCTCTAGGATTTGACGAAACAGCCTTTGATTGTTAGCTTCAACTGTTTGATTTTGGAGGATTCTTTTCAACCGATTTTCAACCTCTCTTATATGCTAAGATTTTGCCCTGATTCCTTGATTTCGAATTTATTCTGAATTAAATCAAAATTTGGTGAGCTTTTGGGCTTGTTTCTCTTTCCTTTCTTTTAGCAATTGAGCCTACATTAAACAAAGAAGAAGAAAACTTATTAATAGATTTATTAGCTAAAAGTATGCCAAGGTGACAATGTATATGCAAAATATGTGACTGATCACACAACAATGCAGAATTAAAAATTAATTATGCAAACTAAGAACTATAACATAAACACTCAACGTATAACCAAGAGTGTAGCCGAATTCCTGGTGAAGGGATCTAGACTATCTCCTCAAGATTCTTCTAGATTAAGAGTTGAGGTGCCACTATGGCTCTCTTGGTTGAATACAAGTGTGAGCAAACAATCTCAAGCATATATCAATTAAGTACAAGGAATATTAAGCAAGTCAAATATATAAACAATAAGCACATGCAGGATATAAAGACAAGTGAGAGAGAGAGATGAGCAATCGCAAACACAGAAGATTTGTTTTGAGGTTCGAGCACACTTGCTCTACGCCCCCACCTTCAACACTGTGAAGGATTTCTACTAAACTTGATCCCGCAAGATCGCTCGGTGCCACAACACCTACAATGATTTCACACTAAAACTCTTGGACTCATAAGTCTCTCACTTGTTCTCGCAAGAACAGCACATGCAAGAACATTAGCTTGCCTAGGTCGTACCTCTATACCGAGCTCCCTCAAGAATTCGTCACAACGCGAACTCACTAGCTCGTCGAGGCATCAACCTCTGCAACACCTCAAATACAAATTGGAACATGTGGTGATCTCTTCTCTTGATCACCAACAAACACTCTCACAACAAATGATCCCTAGCGGATAAGTATAGTAATGGATGGCTCAAGTTTGTGTGAGAAAATAAGATGATTTGTGGAGAAAAAACTCAAGAAATCCTTTTTAAAACACAAAAGAAAACTCTTAGTAAACTCTCTTTTGATATGAATTGAAGCTCTAAAAAACTTACTTAGAAACTCTGAAAAAGAGCTCTATAAAATAACCTAAAAATCTTACCCAAAAATCTGACCAAAACATCCTTTTATAGAGGCATCAGAAAACTAGCCATTGGGGCTAGATTGGCCTGTCGATCGACCGGCTGGTCGAATGGCTAATGGTCATATTTATGACCATTGGGGTTGCCGGTCGACCGCCCGGTCGACCGCACGCATGTCAAAGACCTATCGGTCGACCAAGGCAAGAACGAGAGAGCATTCCTCTCTTGGTCGGTCAACCGCCCGGTCGACCGGGGCTAGATCCAGAGAGCAAAGTCGACCGCCCGGTCGACCAGTCCCTAAGCCAGGCTATGTGCACGTTTCTGTGCACATCGGTCGACCGCTCGGTCGACAAACCTCTGGTTCGGTCGACCGGTCTGTCGACTGCCAGAAGCCCAGGTCTGGGTTTTAAAGGGACTAAAACTTGGACTTTTGAAACCCTAAAATTTTATTTAAATACATAAAAACTGCACAAAAATAAGTTCATTGAAACACTTTGAATTACAAATATATGTGATTAAAAATCAACACATATTACAATCATATTGAACTATTTTTGTGATAAATAATTTTAGCCTTAAACCAAAAAGCGTATTTTTCAAAATTAAACTTCAATTTGAAAAATGATTTTTTCAAACTTGTTCAAATACAAAAACAAGATATTTTAAACACTTTTGAAGCTTAATGTGTATGGATATGACCCAATACACATATAAGATAAAATATCTATATTTTTAACAATTAAGCTCAAAATAAGTTTTGATTTAAACAAAACTCAAATACATAATATAGAAACATCAAATAAGTTTTTCTAAACATTCAAACTATCAATGTGCATGAATGAAATCTAAAACATAAATAAATCATATAAACTCATTTTGATGAACTCTATTCATGAAACATAAACATATCTTCTTTGAAGCTCAAAATCAAAACGGTATTTTCTAAAATCAAAACTATTCTTATGAAAATACTATATAAATTTGTGTGTGTAAGAGTTTGAGCTATCCACAACTAATCTATCATTTATATTTTATCCTAAAATAAAAATCTTAAACTTACAAACTTGACTCAAGACTTGAAAATTTTCTATTGAAAATCTTCTTCTCCTTCTTGACTTGGTCCAAACCTTGATTCAACGAACTAGACTCCTCTTGAGTACTTGATGCGATCTTGATGAGCGAGCTCTTGAATCAACACATGCTCGCTTTAATATTTGACTTCGAATTTTTTGTTGAAACTAAACTGTACGCGCCAGAAAAAAGGGAAAGAAGTCTTTACTGTAAAATTTTCCTTGAATCAGATGAAAAAATTACAACAAAACTGCTTTTTCCTTCCAGTTACAAGGGAGGGAGGATGTTGAGTCTTGAATCCTCCCTTTGTTTAAGGCTGGGTTCTTCGTGTGGCGGTGGAGAGTGAATCTTGTTCTCCGTTGACCGGATGACCGTCGGGATCGTCAGGGAATCTTCTCTTTGGCTGGTAGAGGGAGTAGCACAGCTCTGTCTACCAAAACTCTCAAAGAGAAGGTAGGCAAAGAGCAGCTTGTACGCAGCAAGCTTGACGAAGAGTTGAGCTCTCTCCTGTCTCGGTCTGTCTCTCTCTGTGATCTTCTGATGCCAGATGCCTTTCTGATCGCCCTTGTGTCTATCCCCTCTCTTCTCTGATTCTTTTTTTTTGACCTCATAGCAAACGAGGCTATTTATAGAGGTCCTAGGGGGTGAACGTGCCCCCTAAAAATGCTCCACGATGAGGGGCCAACTTCCCCACTTCCCGCTATGTGGGCGGTGACTGGCCCAATAACCAGGGCGGTTATAACCGAGGCGCGAGACGCGGGTATCGAGTCCACGCGTCTTGAGGTTGAGACGCGGGTGTCGAGCCCACGCGCCTTGATGCTGAGACGCGGGTGTCGAGCCCACGCGCCTTGATGTTGAGACGCGGGTGTCGAGCCCACGCGCCTTGATGGTAAGACGCCGGTGTCGAGCCCACGCGCCTTGGTGCTGAGACGCGGGTGTCGAGCCCACGCACCTTGATGTTGAGACGCGGGTGTCGAGCCCTCGCGCCTTGGTGCTGAGACGCGGGTGTCGAGCCCTCGCGCCTTGGTGCTGAGCCTTCGCGTCTAGAACTTGAAACTCTACTTTTTAATGGCTTGTCTTTTAGTGATTTTTAGACAGCCTACAGAACCCCCTCCAAAGTTTTCGATATTCCGCAGTTAAATGGAACGGATTTCGAAATACTTTAGATTTTAGCTGAATTCACCTCTATGACTAGACTGTTAATGCTCCGGGTTTGATCTTATCTGGAGTTGGTCTTCGTGAGTGTACTATTGAACTCTTTGAGGCCACCAGAGTTGATCATGTTGAGTGTCTAGATACACAGTCTAAACCTCCCCGATTGCTTTTAATCTGTCATGGACGCGCTTTAAGCCAGGAGTGGACGATCGTCTGCATGTGCCAGTGTACTGTTGAACTGATTTGCAGAAGTAAGGACTGAACGCCAGTTCTTTTTGAAGAGCAGAGATAGTACTGCTTTACAGACGCGACTTTCATGGGGTGCGTCTTTTGGAAATGAAAAACGCGACTGATCTTCCATAAAGCAGACGCGATGTTCAGCCGGGCTGGAAAGACGCGAACTTCTTAGAGAGACGCGACTTTTTGAATGCATTTATGGCGGTGATGACGGGGCATGTCCATCGAAGAGATGCGACCGTCGGGTGCGAATCCGTGCCATGTCATGATTGCACTGCCAGTTGGCCTGGGGAACCGACGGGATTTCACCTTTTGGCGCGCGGATTTCCCGGTTCATTAAATGATCTGTTCCACGTGTCAAGCGATGACTCGCTGCAGAGTCATGGCGCATGATCTTCGCGAATCATCAAAATGATTTCTTTCACGCGTCAAGCGATGACTCGCTGCAGAACTAATCGAGCCACGCGCCGCGTATCTTCGCGAATCCTTGTGCCTATAAATGGCAACAGTCAGAGAGATACCTCTTCTTCTCCGAGCGTAGGGTTTTCAAGAAAAAGAGTTCTTTTTTCTCTGTTCATCTCCATTACTGGATTCTTAATCACCAATGGCACCCAAGACCAAGCCAACCGCATCCTCTTCAAGAGCGACCGTCGCCGAGGCCCAGAGGGGCGGTTCCTCCGCGCAGGCAGTCTCTTTCCCAGGTATAACGCCGTTTAGGCTTGAACTTCGCCATTAATGGGAGTTCATGGAACCCTAAAAAGATATCTTTTGGAGGAGAACCATTAACACAGAAAAAAAACCGTGTTTGATTCTCAGACGCGGTCTCAGACGCGGTCTTTGAGTTGATAACCAAGGCGCGGGTTTGATGACCTGGTGCCAGCAAGTCCTGCATTTCGGATTCTTCACTTAGAATATTTCTAATTGTGAAGGGTCCGGACGCGGACTTGAAGATTTTTCATCAGGTACAGGTTTTTGATGAATCTTGCACCTGAGCCCAAGTACTTAGAGATTTTTCATAAATCTTGGTTTGCAAAACGCGGATTTGATCCCGCGGGTCTCATGCCTGGATGCGTATTTGCAGGTCTGGACGCGGATTTGATAATTCCTGCGTCCAGTATTTCTTCTGCGTCTGGACGCAGATTCGCAGGTCTGGACGCAGATTTGATAATTCCTGCGTCCAGTATCTCTTCTGCGTTTGGACTATAGACACTTAGCATTTTTGATAAGGTGTCTGATTAAGTGTCCTTTTCTTTTGCAGTACCACACCCTTCTGCCCCACTCGCCAAGAAGCGCCACTTTGGACATGTAGGTGGTGCTGACCGTGATCTGGCCTTTGTGCTACGAAGGACAGTACCTGTGACTGCTGACAAGTCACAGGAGCGCCAGAAAAGGCTCTCCAATGTTGATATGACAACCCTTAGGGTGCTTATGACCGATGCAGCATTCACAACGGATGATCGCGTCAAGCTGGAGAAGCCTGCCTTCTTCTTCGGAGATCGTATCGGCGATGGCGGCTATTCCATGTATGACGAAAATTATAGATGGCTCCGTCAGATAGGGGATAGAAGATTCTTTCTTCCAGACATGGAGAGGATGTTCCCGCTGTCTTATCTCCAGCACATGTCCGTCCCTCGGAAGATGACATGGGACGTTTCCCGCTACGTCCCTGAGATTACCCTTGGTGACTTGGGCTCCCAGAAGGTATACCGCCATGATGGACATGATAGGGCGGTTCTCGGCCTGTTCCCCGGGTCGCGCAAGTCTGAGCTCCCAGTTGGAGAGATACCAAAACTCGGCACTACCTTCCTCAACGCGTTTATGAAAGCGGAGGGTGATTTTCCGGTTGAATTCCGTGCGCCCGGGTGGGTTCATTCCACCGAGAAGTATTGGTGGTGCAGGATGGTGAGCTTCGTCCTTACCGATCTTGGAGATCTGCTAGAGCATGTGGGACTGTACCCAGCAGTCAGGGCCGTGCAGTATGGTATCCCGCCGAGTTCTCAGAACTTCTTCGGGGTCCTTGAGCGTTACAATTCTTTGACGGGGACATTCTTCACCCCGGTCGGAGAGATGGGCCTTGCACTGCACGAGTTGCATGAGGTCTCGGGGCTGGCAACAGGGGATTCTCCCTATGAGGAATATATCCCAGCCACTGAGGAGCTCAACCTTATGAAGAAAGGGTCTCCTCAAATGTACGAGACTTATTGGAAAGTGCTATGTCATTTCCATATTTGCGGCCAGATAACCACTTGGAGGTCGGGAGGAATCAAGCAGCTGTCTTAGGCCAGTTACTTGTTCAACAATGTCAACAAGAAAGACCATCCAGTAACCCGACTGGCTCCCAACTCCGACGAGGAGATTGACGACAGGATCGCCCAGGCTCCTGAAGGCTTCTACACCACGGTTTCGAACGAGGACGGTTTCGAACCTGACATGGTCTTCGAAAGCTTTCACCATCAAGCCCGGACCCCTATCTCCGATCGAGCATTGTTGGCGGGCTACTTAATGCTGTGGCTGAAGCGTTGTGTGGTGCCCACGCTGCCACATGAAGTCATTGTTGCCGATGTAGTGTACCCGGCGGTGCTCCTGGCCTATGGCAGTCCCATAGCCCTTCTTCCGGCCGTGGCGGCTGGCATTCAGAGCGGGTTGCGGGCGTTAACCCAGGCTTTCTGTGAACCCGGGAAGGCTGTCGACTCCCATGGCAAGCCGATCCTTGACTCAGAGGGGAAGCCGACGGTGAAGCGCCCCAACCCTTAGATCGAGCTGCCTTATACGTACCTCATGGCTTGGTACGTGATGCACTGCCCTTCCCTGATGACGTCGGTACCTTGGAGTGAGGGTTTCGCCCCTTTTGTACAGCGGTTGGAGGGTTCGGACTAGCGTAATACTTATATGTATTTCGTCCGGAAGTGCATTTCAGATGCTTCGAACTACCAGCTCAATCGCTGCCTCCCCGAGATCTCTGGTGCATCTTTCGGGGATCTATTTACTGATTTCGCGGGCCCAGATGACTTTACGAGGTTGTCCACGGGGGTCTTCTGGTGGTTGATCAACATTCAGCCCGGATATGTGCTTTTCCGGCAAGGGACTTCATGCACAATCGAGCCGTACATGCCGAATCGTTTCGCCCAACAGTTCGGCTACGATCAACTCTACGTCGGCAATCCCAATGCTCGACTCGCCTTCGAAGGGAACTTGTTCGAAGGTGCTCGGGCTTGGTACTACAGTGTGGCCGGAGGGACAGGAGCAACTTTCCGTCTACCTATCGAGGGATCAAAGTGTCGTATGAGCTTCAGCTTCTGCTCCTGGTACTTCCAAGTCAACCAGACACCATACTTTGTTCCGGAGTATTCATGCATTGGGAGTATCAATGCAAATCTCGAAGCAAGGTTGGAGTCCGGTAAACGCTCGCGAGGCGTCGAGCAGTACCTGAAGGCTCTAAGGGAGGTCGGGAGAAGGTCAAGGGAGGAGCCGCGAGCAACAAGGGCGGAGCCGCGACCAACCAGAGCTCGACAGGCGGTGGGCAAGCGTCGCCAAGGCTCTACTTCCACTGCTGAGCCTGCCCCAAAGAAGGTTCGAAGAGACTTGACGGCTGCAGTCTCTCGATCCGCGGACATCCCTTCTGGTGTTGGGGAGCCGAGGGAGGAAGTGGTGGACAAGGATGACACTCCCTTAGTCCATGCCCGCAGGTTACACCGCAGGAGCCTCAGGATTGCAGAGGAAGGGGAGGCTGCTGACAGACCCACCGCCACTGACGAGACCGAGCAGCTCGAGGTCGATATAATGAGCGGATGCGATGTTGAGATTCCGGGGATCTCAGCTCAGCCTGAGTCTTCCTCAGCTCAGAGGAGGGATGAGGCACAACAGCCTGGGTCTCCTTCTGTCTTCATCTCCAGTCCTCGGATGGTTGACCCCAGCCCTACCACTGGGGTGTTTAGAGGCAAGGCTCCGGCTACCGAGGCCTCTCACGTTGAACTGTCGTCTTCCTTATCCGCAGAGGAAAGCGATTTTGAGGATGAGGTCGACTATGGTGACGAACCCGCTCCTCCTGATCCGAACAAATTCTCACACATCTCGGAGGAGGAAATACATGGGTGCGAGCCGTTGACGGTATCACCACTGGCGGCAGTTACTCCCGCCGAAGGTATTCTTTTCACCTTCTAACCTGATTTCCCTTTTCATTTGAAGAGGAGGCTTTAACATTCTCCTTTTATGCTGCAGGATTAGCTGAGGATACTGAGGCTGCAACCTCCTCGCATATCGAGGAGATGGTGCAAGAGTTGACCCAGCCGGAAGGAGTTGAGACTCCAGCTGCCGAGCCTTCTACTCTGCAGGAAGAGGAGGCCACCACTGAAGTCAGAGAGACGTCTCCTCGGCAGGAAGAGGTGGCCACCACTGAAGTCCGGGAGACTTCTCCTCTGCAGGGTTCGTCCAAGGATTCGACATCTCTGGACCTCCAGCTTGGTAAGGAAGTTTTGATGTCTCAGATGTTTCTCTCTTTACCATTCTGGCTAATGTTGAGATAACATGCAGAGAGAACTGAGGGGGCCCAGGTAGAGAGTCTGACGGTCAGTGTCCCTCCGGAAGGCCACACGGCCCAAGCCTTGGCTGAGGTTTCTGAGGAGGTCGAGCTCACTACCCTGTCATCGGCTGTGGAGGCTCCTGCAGAAGTGGTACCCCCAGAAGCGCCAGTGGCTGCTCCTGTTCCTGCCGTACCCGTGGTCAGCTCAACTCTTGCACCAACAGAGCCGATCTACATCCCCCACCCCGTGATAGAAAAGGGATCGGGGAGCACTTCGGATGATGATATCATGGAGCTTTTGACACGCCAGGCGGTGCAGCAGTTCCTTACCTCGATGCGAACATGCATCGATTTCGTCCTGACTAGGGGTAGCTCCCTTGACTTCGCCCAGATGTTTCTCGGAAACCAGGTCGAGAACATCAAGTTGGCTGGAGGCCCTTCGCTAGCCCAGGCGAGTCAGCTGCTGGTGGATCAGCTGGGACAGCACCTGAGAGAGCTTCGATCCCTGGAGGATGATGCCGGTTCATCCCACGAAGCCCAAGAAACGCTGAACAGGCTTCTTGTTGCTCAAGAGCAGGAGCGAAGGGAGGTGGAGGAGAAGATAACCGATAGCACTCGTCTTCTTGAACGTGTCCAGGCTGATTACCAAAGGCTGGCGATTGAGTCCGAGGAGTCAGAGACGATCATACAGGCCGCAAAGCAGGCTATCCTTGACTCTCGGGCTGTTATAGCCAGGGCTGAGGCCATGATTGTCTTCAACGAACAGAGGCTTGCTACCTCTGAAAAGAGGCTAGCGGAGTTAGAGGTCGCCAAGGCGCAAGCTGAAGCGGACCTCTCTGTTCGTTCGTCCGAGCTGGAATCCCTCCGAGTGCAAGCGCAGGGATTTTTGTCTGAAGCGGATCTGCGGGCCTGAGCTCTCATGGAGGTTGAGAAGGCGCGTCAACATAAGATACATCGCCTTAGAGGGCAAATCCGTTCTTTGGCGGACCAGGACTTGTAGCCTTTTCTTTTTTTTCTTTTAAGAAAAGGACACTCTGTTCACTAAGAGTGTTTTGTATTGGCTTTTATCATTTTTGATATAATAAAAGTCTTTGAAGTTTTTGGTTCCACCTCCTTTGTTGCCTTGCTGTGGATGAATTCGACCTCTTGATCACAATCTTTGATTAACTGACTGTGAATGCTGAACTTAGGTGAGACCAAGTTCTTTAAATGAAACGCGACGTTTGACCCTTAGGCAGAACTAAGCCCTTTTGATGAGACGCAGCATTGGTTCATAGGGACTTAGGTAGAACTAAGTCCTTTTGATGAGACGCGGCGTCAATTCATGGAGAGACGCGGTCATCAGTTCATAAGAACTCGGATAGAACAAAGTCCTTTTGGTGAGACGCGGCGTCAATCCATAGGGAGACGCGGCGGCATCAACTCGCAGAGAGAAACGCGGCTTTGAGTAACGCGAGTCTGTCCTGCCAATGAAGACGCGACTCGAGCGGACGCGATGGACGCGGCCCTGTGTATTTTCCCCTTAATCTCAGAATGGACTAAGTCCTTTGCTGAGTCAAGTGCTTTCCCTTAAAATGGGCCCTGTTTGCTGAAGGGACGCGATTCTGAGTCACGCGGACTTTCCTTTGGAACGCAGGTGGACGTCATTCATTCTGAAAAAAGGAGACGCGGGTTCCGGGACGCGGTTTTCCCATCTGCGTATCGATGTAGACGTTACATGCGGCCTGACATAAAGATTTTATGAGATCTTTGAACGTCAAGTCTTCACTGACGATTGGGAAACCGGGTCATCCGTTGTTTCCCGAAGCAGTTGTCCACGCGTTGGTTCCCCATTGGACTCAGGCGTTAATGCCTTTTAATGCAAAACCGGCGCTGGCGGTTTGAGACCAGCGCCTGCGACGGTTCCCGAAGCAACGTTCCACGCGTCAGACTCCTATTGGACTTTGACGGTCGTGCGGTCATTAAGGCCGACGGTTTTGATTAATGAACCATTAATGACAGCTATCAGGGGCTGCCTATAAATAGGGGTTCCTTCTCTCCCTTTAACAGTCCATACTGTGTTCTTTTTTAGAGCGAGTGCTCTGAGAGTTTCTGCCTTCCCCCTTCAAAGGACTTCACCAGGGGTTTGCCTCCATGGATGAAGGTGACCCAGAGCTTTCATGCTTCTGTTTGGTCTCTTCAGGACAAAGTGTCTCTCTGATCACCTTCCATGTCCATATTCTGATGCAGAGAGTTAAACTCTTGACAGAGGCCTCTGCTGGTATGCCGTCCCGACTTGCCGTGATGTTTCTAGTCCACCCAAGTTTGCACTTTGGCATCATCATCATCTGGATTTCCTCATGAAGTCTGAGTTGGTGCATTCCTTCTGGAATTTGCGCCGCCGACTTAAACTTCACTGGACGCGAGTACAGAAGTCTTTGGCGCTTGACGCTGACTTTGCTCATGAAGCTCGCGTTTTAAGGCCACTGACTTGGATGAATTCCAGCTCGGGCCGAAGGTTTCAGACCCGAATTTTGCAACCCCTGTTACCTCGACAGGGAGATGGCAATTTTCGGCGTCTGAGTCCTTTCGCGCCTTGTGTTTTAGGCGCGGGCGCAAAATGAGACCGCGTTTGAATCCTGTGTGTGGCACAGTTTTGATTCGCGTCTGCTTCTGTTGACGCGGTATTTTGACTCACTGCGCGGGCTCATTCCCGTGTCTGAAGTCTTCGACAATAGCCGCGTCTGTCACTTAGTTTTCTTTGTTGAAGTATACTAAGTTCCAGATTTTCTAACCCCCTTGTTTATTCCTTGTAGGTAGGCTTGATTGTCCTTTTTCAGGTTCGCTGGGCCCCTGGAAGAATATTCCGGTCGGCGAACTTGTTCGATGTTCATCTACAAGGGAAGAAGTCACGGTCCTCGTCGTCTACAAGGGAAGAAGTCATGGCCCTTGTCGGGGACTTAACCCTCGCCAAGATCTCATTGGACGCGATGCACCAGTCATGCCTGCTGGCAAGGGATGGTCAGGGTAAGGATGGCGGCGAGGGGGTTACGGTGGATATAGTGGTGGTTAGCATCCCCTTCCTCTCTCACCCCAGAAGTGACATCGAGGACACTCCATGTTTGTTGGATGGCCTTCTGGCAAAAGAGATGCTCATGAATGAAGGGTTGCAGGGCTTTCTGCTGCCACCGGACCTCAAGAACACCATTGCTCTTAGCTTAGCCAGCTAGGGCTAGTGTAATCGGCTCCAACTGTCGCCACAGTTTGGCGCTTTTCCAGACATCGTGCACTGGGAATCAGATGCGGCTTCAAGGAGTGAGTACGGCCTCTGAGAGAGGGACTTCTTTGTACTCCTTAATTGTAACACTCAATCTTACTGTATAAGAGAGCGTTTTGTATCACTTTCGTATGCCTGGATATAAATAAAAGTGACACTTTTCTTTTTGCCTCTTTCATTGTCTTGAACTTTTTGTCTTCAGTTAGACTCATAGAAGTAAAGAATCTTTGACTTTGTCAAAATTATGATGATAATCTTAATAAGTCAAACTTTGTAGGAAAAGATCCTATTTCAGGAACTCTCACAATACTGTCAGAGGTGTAATATTAACTTGACAGAGATGAAATAATTTTTGGTGGACCTGCCACTTTATAAGAGAAAGTGACAAGTAGAATTGGTATCCCCAGGGAGGGTGAACTTTCATCAAGTGTTTGGGATTAACTTGATTGAGCTCAGCTGGGGATTTGATGGAAACACTGTTGATGGTGTAGTATTAACCTAACAATGTTTTTAGGTAAACTTGTTGTTCTGTTGATGAGAATAACAAGTGAGACTAGACTCGTGGGGAATCTAGGAAAGTTTGTTACCGTTAGAGGTGTGATATTAACTTAACGGGTTGAAAGTGGTCTTGTCAGAAGTGTAATGTTAACTTGACAAGGATGTGAGTCAGAGGTGTGATATTAACTTAACTCAGAAGTGTCACTGTCATAGGTGTAATGTTTAACTTGACAGTGAGGGTAATGCTAGAGGTGTAATGTTGAACTTAGCATTGGTCATCTCGGCTTGTATGAGGAAGTCCGAGGGAAAGTCATGGCCATAGGTGTATTGTTTAACTTAGCAATGACTTGATGCTAGAGGTGTAATGTTAACTTAGCATCATCCATTTCAGCTTCGATATGGAAGTCTGAAGAAAAGTGACTGTCAGAGGTGTAATATTAAACCTGACAGAAACCTGATTACTGTTTAGAGGTGTGGTGTTAAACTTTAACAGTAATTTGTCAGAGGTGTAGTATTAACTTGACAAAGATTGACTCATGATAAGAGCAATTTGAGGACCTGTCATTCTATTGGTGAGAATTGACAAGTGAAAATTTGAAGTGCCAGAGGTATAGTGTTAACTTGGCAAATTTGAAAGTTTGATACTCCGTGTAGAGTTGACAAACAAAATTTGTACTCGACAAGGAATATTGAAAAGTTTCCATTACCAGAGGTATAGTGTTAACTTAGTAATGGTTGTATTTTGTAGACCTACCATTCTGTGGATGAGAATTGGTAAGGGATTTTGGAGGAAAGAGTGGAGCCAAGTCCACTTAGGATTTTTAGCAAACCCTCAGCTATCAACGGATTTGAGGTGCCTTTACCAACTACCGTTTGAGTTGGGCTAGCCATGCTATTCCCCTCAGCATGATGAGTTGTCGAAGACTTATGTTGGGCTTAGAAGCCAACATTTTCCTCTATCCTTAGCCGTCGGGGGCGTCGGATGTTATAATGAAGAAATTCTTCTTACTTTGATCAGAGGTGTACTTTTAACTTGATCAGCGGAAGAATACCATCTAAGGATAGTATTTCTTCAGGAACCTGCCATTGATCGGCATCATGAGTGTATCGCCATTTGAGGTTATGAGGCGATATGACCCATTTGAGTAGACTGACTCTACTACAAATGGTCCTTCCCATTTGGGTTGGAATTTTCCTTTTGTCTTGTGCGTCATTACCATGGGTCTTCTGACGGCTAAGACAAGATCGCCTTTCTTGAAAGTTCGCATTTTAACTTTCTTGTTGAAGGCTCTGGTAATACGAGCTTGGTAGAGCTCGATTTGTTGTTGGGCCTGCAGACGTTTATCATCTAAGGCCTCCAGTTCCTGGAGTCGCTGTCGATGCTTCTCCTCTGTTGTCATCTCCGCTGTCAAGGCGACGCGTAGAGATGGAATTTGGATTTCCAGTGGGAGCACGGCTTCACACCCGTATACCAAAGAAAATGGCGTAGCTTTAGTCGGGGTTCGCACAGTTGTGCGGTAAGCCCATAAGCATTCACCCAACTTGTCGTCCCAGTCTCGTTGACTTTTCGAGACGAACTTCTTGAGAAGCTTGCCAATAGTCTTGTTGAAAGCTTCTGCGAGGCCATTAGCGGCAGGATAGTATGCCGTTGAGGACACACTCTGGATTCTGAACTTAGCGCAGAATCTCTGGAAAGCCTGGCTGATGAACTGAGGTCCATTGTCATGGACGATTCGCCGAGGTACACCGAAACGGTAAATAACGTGATGTTTCACGAACTTGATCACGTTAGACGATTTTACCTCCTTCAAAGGGATGGCTTCGGCCCATTTAGAGAAGTAATCGGTTATTGCCAAAATAAACCGATGTCCTTTTGATGATGGTGGGCTGATAGGGCCAACCACATCCATCCCCCACATTTCAAATGGCCAGGTAGAGGTTGTAGAGTGGAGATACCCTGGTGCTTGATGGATGAAATCGCCATGCACTTGGCAAGCGTGGCATCTTTTAGCATAGGTGACGGCGTCGGCAACCATCTTGGGCCAATAGTAACCCAATCTTTGGAGTCGATGTGCCAGTTTTGGGCCAGGTTGATGGGCTCCACACATACCGTCGTGGGCTTCTCTCAATACCTCTTGGGCTTCTTTTGGTGAAAGGCACCGGAGTAAGATCCCGTCATGCGATCGACGATACAATGTTCGCGTAATCGCATTATAATAGAATTTGGGGGCTTTCTTTCGAATGGCAGCCGCCTCTTTGGTGTCTTCAGGGAGAATGTCGTATAAGACGAAATCAATGTAGGGGAATCGCCAGTCTTTAAGCTCTGGACCGGTTGACAATTCCAGTGCTTCTTTGCCTTGACAATCTCCCTTTGACTCCTGATAGCCCTCGAGAGCATTTCTCGGGCAATACAGGTCGTGGCTGTAGACGAATATCTTCTCCATTGCTCCGGCTGGAAGAGCTAAGGAGGCCGCGAGGGATGCGAGTGCATCCGCGTGCGCATTTTGCCTGCGCGGTACATGGTCGATGTAGAAGCTTGTAAATCCCTCGGCCATGCGGATAGTTGCGTTGTGGTAGGGTACTAGGTCCTCATGTCTGACTTCGTACTCCCCGCGAACTTGGCTGACGATGAGTTTAGAGTCGCCGTATGCCTCGAGATTTTTAACGCCAATCTCATCGGCGAATTGCATCCCAATCAAAAGAGCGTTGTACTCCGCCACATTGTTGGAACAAGGCTCAGTTAATGAGACAGCTCGGGGAATCACATAATTTTGTGGGGATACGAGTACTACTCCTACCCCCGCTACTACGTGTCCCTTTGGGCCTGTTCTTGATGCACCGTCGAAGAAAAGTTGCCATACTTGACTTTCGAACGATGTCTGAGTCAGGCAGACTTCAGCAACTTCATCTGGGAGATCCTCGTAGACTTTGGCTGCCCTCGGATCTGGGTGCTCAGCTAGGAAATCCGCCACCGCTTGTCCCTTAATGGCCTTTTGTGGTAAAAAGTGCATCTCATATTGGGAGAGCAATATGGCCCATTTTGCCAGCCGGCCGTTTAATGATGAAGGTTTAGTCATAAGTAACCTCAGGGGGTTGACTTTTGATATGACGTTTATAGTTTGGCCTACCAGATAGTGCCGCATTTTCTGAATAGCGAACACTAATGCCAAACATTCCTTCTCGATCGGGTTATACCGATGTTCGGCTCCGATCATTGTTCTACTCAAATAGTAGATTGCTTGCTCTCGTCCTTGGTCATCATGCTGAGCTAGTAGAGCCCCCAAAGAATGATCCATTGCCCGGACGTATACCAGGAAAGGCTTTCCGGATACCGGAGCTGCAAGGACTGGTGGTTGGGTGAGGTATTGCTTGATTTCCTCGAACGCTTGTTGGCAAGCGTCATCCCAAATGAATGAGACACCCTTTTTCATTAACTTAGCGAAGGGTTGGCATCTTCCGGAGAGATTTGAGATAAACCTGCGGATGTACGCCAATCGTCCCTGCAATCCCCTGAGTTCTTTGAGATTTCTCGGGGGTTGCATCTCCTGGATAGCGCGAACCTTTTCCGGGTCCAAGTGAATTCCGGTGGATGTTACAACAAATCCTAAGAATTTGCCACTGGCCACCCCCAGGAAGGACTTTGTGGGATTCATCTTCAATTGATGAGCCCGCATGATGTCGAAGACCACCTTCAGGTCCGCTATGTGATCACCTTTAGTGCGGCTCTTTACCGCGATGTCATCAACATAACATTCCACCGTTTTGCGTATTTGCTGATGGAAAATGGCGTTCATGGCCCTTTGGTATGTTGCCCCTGCATTTTTCAGTCCGAAGGGCATGACGGTGTAGCAATATACCCCTAGAGGTGTCCTGAAGGAGGTATGCTTTTCGTCATCAGGATACATTTTGATTTGATTGTATCCTGAGAATCCGTCCATGAAGGACATTCGTTCGAATCCACAAGTATTGTCAATCATGACATCTGTGATCGGCAATGGGAATTCGTCCTTGGGGCAGGCCTCGTTTAGATCGCGGAAGTCGATGCAGATCCGGATCTTCCCGTTCTTCTTGGCGACGGGGACGATGTTGGCTACCCAGTCGGGATGTTGTTCTTCCCTGATGAAGCCAGAATCAATAAGTTTTCTGACTTCTGATTGAATTGCCTCCATTATTTCTGGACGAAACCGTCGCTGCTGTTGTTTGACGGGTTTTGCGTCCGGATTGATGTTGAGGCGGTGCATAGCCACTTGAGGATCGAGTCCTGGCATGTCCTCATAATTCCAGGCGAAGACGTCTATATACTCTTGTACAAGAGATATTAGATCCTTTTTCTCCGAAGGTGACAGGCCGTCACTTATGAAGATGGGCTTAGGGTTAGCCTCATCTCCTAGGTTGACTTGAACAACCTTGTCTTCTGTGGGTGGCTCGCGCTGTTCAAAGCGAGTGTCCCAAAGAGCATTTAAATGTTTGATCCAAGGATCTGTATCAGATTGGATCATTTCTTCATTTCCATCTTCCAGGTGGCTTGTCGAAACCATGTTCACTGAAAGTTCCTTGAAGATGTTGCCGACACTGACATCTGACTCCCAAGATGATGTGTCTGAAGAGTAATCGTTGCTCAACAATTCTTGAGAATCGGAGGCTGATGGGACCGGAGTTGATACATAGCCCAACCCCCGGCGCGTCCGATGATAATAATCAGGGGCCTTCCCTTTCGGCACAAAGGATCGAAGCAGCGTCCTCCTTCCTTTGCCGAAGTTCAACCCGGGTCTGTTGGTCAGGTCGTACCCCATGCATCTCATCATTTTGAGTGCTTTTGGTTCATAATGACCGAACTGAGGGGATTCCTCCTCGCCTTCCGATTCTTCGCGGGGCGTTGGTTCAGACGAGATTCGCCCAAAAAGAATTGGTTTTTGGCCTTTCCGTCTTGCTGGAACCATAAATATAGATTCTTGCGCATTACCATTATCTTGGTATGTCTCGAAGGACGACTTCACTGGTACATGCAACGATGCCAAAGCATCTATTGCCGACCAGGGGTCATCGTCTACTTCGGTGCTAGTGTCTGATGGTACTGAATCAGAAGCAAACACAGAAAAATACGCAAAATCTAAATCTTCATTAATATACCAACCGCCTACATCGTCGGTGGTATTATCAACATCGAGCTTATTAGTGCTCTTTACAAGTGGTTCTAACTCCCACAGGCACTCTTCTTTCTCGGGCTCGGTGTCAGCTTCGTTACCAGAGTCTGGCTCCTCTGGTCGCAAGACTTCATCCGCCTCCACCGGATCTTGGTACAGCAAAGAGTCGGTGAAATAATTCTCGACCCCTTTGAACGGATACCTTTCGGCGATCAACGTCTGCACCTTTCCACTCCCGTCAATGTATTTCATGACTTGGTGGAGAGTGGAGGGAACGATGGAGTTGCGGTGAATCCACGGTCGTCCCAGCAATAGATTGTAGGAAGTGTCGGCGTCGATGACGTAGCATGTCACTTCCGACTTGAGGCTTCCAATCTGGCATTTGAGCTTGATTTTCCCCATCGGACGGGTCTGGTTGGCATTGAACCCATAGATAGTTGTCTGAGTAGGGCTCAAGCGATGAGTAGGAATGCCCAGATGCTGCATGACCCGGCGAGGCATGATGCTCAATGCGGACCCTGGATCTACCTGAATGCGGTTCACCTCAGACGATCCGATATACCCTGTGAAATACAGGGGTCGATCATGCTTCCCTTTAACCTGCATGTCATCTGCTGTGAAGGTAATGCAGGGAGCGTTTGGGGAGGTGTGGAGGCAATCCTCTACATCTTCCTCCTTCGGCACCTGGGTCATGAAGACCTCGGCATTTGCCAGAGCTTCTTGTAGAGCTTCTCTGGTCGACTTTGACAGCCTAAGAAGCTCATACAAGGTAATCCGTGCCGGGATGTTGGCTAATTGAGCCAGGACATCAAAGCGGTAAGGCGCCGTAGATCCTTCCGCGATGCCCTTTTGAAGGGCTCGAGAAAATCGAGTCTCCTTCTGTTTCTCCACGGGTTGTTTTGTGGAGGGCTTGGTTGGCTCTGCAGCTGGTTGTGGAGGGGTTGCCGCCGTTTCGCCATACTGCTTCAAGTAGGGCTGTCCTGAACGGGTTCCCGCCATCGGTTGGTTGGGCTCTGCGGCCAAGACTATTGTTTCTTCCTCTGAGTCGGTTAACGAGGGAACATTAGTCTCGGCTTCTCGAGAGGAGGCACCCACCACATTGCAGGATGAGGCTTTTGCCTTGCCTTTGGATTTCCTGTTGGTCACAGTAGTCCATTGCTGTTCATTGACAAGGTCAGGGTGGACCCACATGATTTCCCCTTGAGGTGTAGGGACGGGTACCAGGCCTTTCTCTTGCTGCTGGTGAGGGTCTGTGTTGACCACTCTCAGCTCTCCTCTTGGAACAGGGACCACCCCCGCAGGCGTTGGGGGTTGTCTTCCAAACTGGAGAACTGACGTCACATTAGCCGTCACCTTCTTCTGCTCTGGTCGGAGCTTTAACACCTCCGCGTCAATCAGAGCTTGAAGGATGTCCTTGAAGACGTAGCAGCTCTTAGTAGGGTGCCCCAGCATCCTGTGGTACAAGCAATAGGTGGGATTGTCGGTCTTGCCGACTTCCTCGGGGCGCCTAGCTTCAGGGAGCTTCAGTCGGTTGCTCTTGTTGAGTAGTTTAAAGAGTGAATCGACATGTTCCTCCTTGAAGGAATATTGCTTGTTGGCGCGTGGCTGGCTTGAAGAGCCACTCGCCTTGCCTGATTGAGGTTTGGCGGGAGATTTGGTCTCCGTTGCCAAATTATCCTTCCGCTTTGTTTGGAGGGATGTGTCTGGCGCACGCCTTGTCGACCTTTCCGGCCTAGGCTTACCTTCCTCCGCTCTGACGCGGGCGACAATCTCCTCAGCCTGTTCACCTTGTTGGACTAATTGCTTCCAGGTGCGGCTCTCAGCAACTCCTATTTGAGCAAGGAGTGAGGTTTGGAGATTGTGGCGGCATGTTTCCACCAGGGTGGCCTGGGTCATACCGCTTGGACACCGGAGTGCCACGTTCCGAAACCTTTCCACGAAAGATTTGACGGACTCCCCTTTTCGCTGTTTGGTAGCCAAAAGAGTGGGCATCGTGACTTCGGAGTCATCCTCGAAGAAGCGTGTTAAGAACAGCTTCTCCAAATCGCCCCAGTTCTTGATAGAACCTTCTGGGAGCTTCATAAACCATTCAAAGGCCAACCCTTTCAGGGTGCCGATGAACAGGCGCGCCAGGATGGCGTCATTATCTACTACATTCCCGGTTTGGGATTTGAAGTAGTAGATGTGCTGGTTGGGTGACCCCTTCCCATCAAAGGCTTGGAGAGTTGGAGCTTTGAACTTGGGCGGGTACGGAACCAAGTCCCATTCAGCCGGGTAGGGCCGGACCACTCCTACTTCTTGGAGGTCTTTGCGATTGGCAAGGGCCTCGAGGCGTCGCTCCAGTTGACTCATTCTTTTAGCATGAGCCTTCCCCGGATCTTGGTCGCCCTTTACTTGCGACGAGGACTTGGACGAGCCGGAAGTAGATCGCCGCGTCTCCTCAGAAGGTTCGGAAGATGAGCTTTCTCCCTTTCTCCCTTTGCCCTTTGACTTTTTAGGAGGAGACCTCCTCCTGTCTTCGAGCAGCTGTGCAATCGCCTGCTTGAGGGAGTTGATAGATTCCTGCTGAGAAAGAATCATATCCATTTGTGCCTTCTGGATCTGTTCTAAACGTTTAGCCGTCTCCTCAGGAGTGCCTGTCATGTAGGCAGAGGTCTCCTTCTCGACGGAAGAGTTCGAAGCCCTTGATTCCGCTACGGCGGAGTGAGAATCATTCATTTTAATGCCATGGGCTAAGGCATTATAGTCAATTGGGGGAATGGCCCCAGTCCGGGTGCGAGTGTGTCGGTACACTCCTTCCGGTTCAGAGTCAGACTCGTCAGAGCTGACTGCAGGTTGTTTTCCCTTGCTCCTGCTTGTCATATTCGCAGTGAGCTCCGGGTACTCAACGTCAGAGAAGGTTCTCCTTCTGTGGGAGCGTCTTCTTTTAGCTGACGGGGGAATCAGGGTCAGCTGTCTGACTAAAGACTGCTGGTGCACGCCTGATCCGCAACGGCACTCAGAGAGCATATGGATGAGCCGTTGGCAGCAACACGACGAAGTGGCCTGATTGGCACTTCTTTTCTTCGTCAAATAATCCCTCAAGTCCATGGGAGGGGGATTGAAAAGATTAGCCTCGCAACGTCGAAGACGGGAGGCATCCATGTGCCGTACAGCCTGGACGCAGGCTTCAGGGACGCGGTTCTCGCGCCGCAGCTGTTCAGCGCGCGTCTGGCGTCTCTGTTGAGACAAGACGCGCCTGTCGCGTTGCTGCTTGGTGTGTCGGGGCA
This sequence comes from Agave tequilana, assembly GCA_038442645.1. NCBI lineage: Eukaryota > Viridiplantae > Streptophyta > Magnoliopsida > Asparagales > Asparagaceae > Agave > Agave tequilana. Next base: position 89,523 of record JAVJIF010007046.1, read on the forward strand.
GAGACACTTGAGAGGGAGTGGGCTGCTGGGCCCCACGTCTATAGGCGCGTGCCTCTTGTGCTTGACAAGGCGCAGAGGCTTCACCTTGGCGTTTGGTGAGTTGGTCCTCAGAGGACCTAACTGAAGGAATCTCGCGTTTGGGCCGCCAAACGCGGACTTCGCGGGGCGCGAGCAAGGCGCCAGTTTGTATGCTGCGTCCAGCCTCAGTCAGACAACCAGAGGTTCCAACTTGCAGCTGGCGCGCACGTCTCCTCTGTCGACGCTCAGCGTTCCGGTTGCGTCGCGGAGGTGGAGAGAGACCAACAACATCCTGATGCTGAACATCAGAGATTTTAACCACGCGGGTCTCCTGAGAGACGCTGACGCGGGTGTTCTGTGCGACGCGGTTAGTCGCAAAGGCAGTTGTGCCTGGGGCCACGCGGGCCTTCTGAGAGGCGTTGGCGCGTGCACCTTGCTTGGCACAGTTGGCAGCAGGGGCGCCCGAGAGAGCCACAGATCGGGCTTCGGGGCCATTCCCGTCGAGACCCGGCGGCAGACGCGGGTCTTTGGGCTCTTGGAGCCGGAAGAGAGAAACTCTTCGTACTTCGCCTGGTCGAACTCGACAATGAGCGATTCGACCATCTTCCCCTTACGGAGGACGTCATCCTGCGCCACGATTTGCTCATCAGTGACAAATGTAGTCCCCAGCGGAGTCGCCATCTCTTGTACGCGCCAAAAAAAAGGGAAAGAAGTCTTTACTGTAAAATTTTCCTTGAATCAGATGAAAAAATTACAACAAAACTGCTTTTTCCTTCCAGTTACAAGGGAGGGAGGATGTTGAGTCTTGAATCCTCCCTTTGTTTAAGGCTGGGTTCTTCGTGTGGCGGTGGAGAGTGAATCTTGTTCTCCGTTGACCGGATGACCGTCGGGATCGTCAGGGAATCTTCTCTTTGGCTGGTAGAGGGAGTAGCACAGCTCTGTCTACCAAAACTCTCAAAGAGAAGGTAGGCAAAGAGCAGCTTGTACGCAGCAAGCTTGACGAAGAGTTGAGCTCTCTCCTGTCTCGGTCTGTCTCTCTCTGTGATCTTCTGATGCCAGATGCCTTTCTGATCGCCCTTGTGTCTATCCCCTCTCTTCTCTGATTCTTTTTTTTTCGACCTCATAGCAAACGAGGCTATTTATAGAGGTCCTAGGGGGTGAACGTGCCCCCTAAAAATGCTCCACGATGAGGGGCCAACTTCCCCACTTCCCCGCTATGTGGGCGGTGACTGGCCCAATAACCAGGGCGGTTATAACCGAGGCGCGAGACGCGGGTGTCGAGTCCACGCGTCTTGAGGTTGAGACGCGGGTGTCGAGCCCACGCACCTTGATGCTGAGACGCGGGTATCGAGCCCACGCGCCTTGATGTTGAGACGCGGGTGTCGAGCCCACGCGCCTTGATGGTAAGACGCGGGTGTCGAGCCCACGCGCCTTGATGCTAAGACACGGGTGTCGAGCCCACGCGCCTTGGTGCTAAGACGCGGGTGTCGAGCCCACGCGCCTTGATGCTGAGACGCGGATGTCGGACCCACGCGCCTTGGTGCTGAGACGCGGGTGTCGAGCCCTCGCGCCTTGGTGCTGAGACGCGGGTGTCGAGCCCTCGCGCCTTGGTGCTGAGCCTTCGCGTCTAGAATTTGAAACTCTGTTTTTTAATGGCTTGTCTTTTAGTGATTTTTAGACAGCCTACATAAACGCCAACTAAGATCTTGATTAAATATCTGAAACTATATAAATACAAGATCATTAAGACTATAACTATATGAGTTAATCATTATCAAAACTAGAGTGATGGGCCTTTGGACCAACAATTAATATATTGGTGGCTGTTCACATGTTTCTTGGGATTTCGGATTTATGGTATTTTCTGAAGATTTAGGCGAGTGTCTCGCCTCATTATTTGGTTTCCCCGCTTTAACGGATTGAGTTGTATTTTAGAAATTTTATGTATTTTATTTTCCCATATTGTAAATTGTATTTATATGGACCGTGTACTTGTATTTGTATGCGGCCGAGTGCCTAGAACTGTACATGTATTATGCTTATGATGAATACGTGCACTAGAGTAGTTTACTTCTTGTACACATGACATGCCTGTGATGTTGTCTATTATTGCTTTATTATATGCGTTTGTTCGACACTACACTCCTGCAGATACTATACCTAGTCTTCAGCCTGCGTTAACCTCCCGGCTTTCTTTATCTAACCTTCGGGTTGCATTTAGCCTCCAGGCTCTCATGCTCCTCCTGATAGGCAAGTCTAGCGCACAACACTTTCTTGCTAACTCCACTCGAGTGTAGTTACGCCATGAGCGATAGTTGTACCTTATCGTGGCATCATCACGAGTGGTAACTACGTCGAGCATGATAGCCTCGGACATTGTACGCTAACCTCGCTCTAGCTTGTCTAGCTTCGCTTGCTTGATCACTAGTCATTGCCTGTCATATTCTGTTATCATGTTTTTGTGTGTGTCTGGTACAATCATACAGGTACCCTTGTATAGCCTCGGGATTTCTGCCCACTTTCAGGATAGCTACCTAATAGGAATTGGCCTTGCACCCTTATGGGTTTCATGGTAGCTATCGGGAGTGCGCTTAGTGAAAACACCTAGAGGGGGGGGGTGAATAGGTGTTATTGCTAATCTAACAACCTTTTTAAAACTAAGTATGATGAATGATGCAACGATCTCTCAAAACAAGACTAAGAGCCGAATACCCCGTGAGAGGTTCTGAACTCCTTCCTCCCAATTCCCCTTGAATGGGTTAGAGGTGCGCAATGCAACCTTGTTGTATGAGAATTGATCGAACAAAGTATGAATAAAATGCAATGATGAAATGCACACAAGATATCACAAGTATTACAAGCTTGAAGTAATTGCACAAGGAAAGAAACAAGATCACAAGTAAGTAATAGAAAGCAATATAGTGCAATAGAAATTTAAAGCAAGAATGGACACAAGGCAATCGCAAACACAAGATGTTTGTTTCGAGGTTTGAGCCACCGCTCTACTCCCCGCCTTCACCTCCGTGAAGGGTTTCCACTATCCACCGAGGACGATTACAACGGTCTACCGAAGACCCGAGCATCGAGCTCCACCAAGTACAACAACCTCTACCGAAGAGGTGTCTCCACAAGAACAAGAAGAGGAACAAGAACAAGAGTGATCACAATAAGATCACCAAACTCTTTTACAACACTCTCACTCTTTTTACAACTTCACTATAGAATGAGTTAGGGATTTTTGGCTCTATGAAGTGTAGTGAGAAAAACTCAGTTGTAGAGATGATTTTTGCAAGGGAACACAACTGAAAACTAGCTCAAGAAAGAATTGGAAATGGAGAGCTTAAACACTTTTCTTTTCTCTTTTGAAAACTTTGAAAACTTGAGGATTTTTCTTGGTATTTTGCAAGAGAGTCTTCTCCTCTATTTATAGGGAGAAAAATAGGTTTAAAACAATTTATTTAAAGCTTATTTGCTCTGAAAAAGAACTGAAAAACCCTGTAAAAGTCTGCCAAAAAACAGATCAAAAAACAGATTTCAGAATTGCACAAAAGAGGAAAGAGCCGTTGGGCAGCAGCAGGCTTGGCGGTCGACCGGGCCGGTCGACCGCCAGCTCAGCTGGTCAAAGAGCCGTTGGCTCGGGTCTTCTGGCAGTCGACCGGCCGGTCGACCCAGAAAACCCGAGAACAAACCTGCTCTCAGTCTTCCTCTAGCGGTTGACCGGACGGTCGACCCAGAAAACCCGAGAGCACTGCTGCTCTCAGACGGTCGACCGCCCGGTCGACCGTTGGACGTGCACAGACGTGCACGCCCAGGCACAAAGGCCGTTTGACCGGGCCGGTCGGCCGGTCAGCCTGAAACAAGAAAAACAGTGTATTTTTGACTTGAAAAATTTTGCAAAATAATTTTTGACTTTAAGAAAAACTTAAGTAATATGCTAGTAGGAGTATATAACAAGATCTAAACAAGGTATTTATTTTTGTAAAATATAGAGTCATGTAAATATATATTTAAGCCATGAAGCCCAATTTAAAACATGAAAACTCAAATATAAGACTCACATTTTAACAAAACCAAATTGTGTGTGTGTGTATCCTAGAGCCAATATCCAACACTCAAACTTTAACATTCTAATTCTTACATTGGTTCTAAGTACTACAAGCTCTTCAAGGGGGCTTTTCACCATCAAGGTCTTCAACACTTGAGTCTTGAGCCCACTTTGAGTTGACTTGAGTCCAAAACACTTTCTTTTAGGGTGTAAACCTTTTAGAGAGTTAGAACCCTGAAACACACTTAAACAATAAACAATATTAGTACAAATAACTAATATGTTTTGTAATCATCAAAACACACTAAACAAGGGTGATTGTAACCTTGGGCCAACAATCTCCCCCTTTTTGATGATGACAAACATATAGGTTATTTAAACAAAAATGGAAGAAGAGCTTGGAAAGCTCCCCCTCAAATAATGCTATGTATCAAAGATGTCAATGAAGAGCTAAATACATAAGGCATTGAAAGACACATAATTTTGTCAAAAACTCAAATGCAAAACACATAGTTTTATCAAAAACTCAAATGCATCAAAAATAAACAAACAACAAACAAGCTCATACTTTTTCTCCCCCTTTTTGTCATACATCAAAAGGGTTAAACAAACAAAATAAAAGAAATTTTTTTTTTAAGAATCCATAATGCAAACATTCAACTCACCACAAATAAATGAAAATCTAGCATAATCTAGAGGTTTAGTAAAATATCGGCAAGTTGAAAATCGGTAGAAACATAATCAATATCAATATCACCTTTCTCATAATGATCTCTTAGAAAGTGATACCTAATGTTAATGTGTTTGGTTTTACTATGTTGATTTGCATTCTTTGTCATGTGAATAGTACTAGTATTATCACATAATATTTTAACATGATCAAAGTGTAAATCATAGTCAAGGAGAGTATGTTTCATCCAAAGAACTTGTGCACAACAAGCTCCGGCCGCAACATACTCCGCCTCGGCGGTTGAAAGGGCTACCGAATTTTGCTTTTTGGAAGACCAAGATACAAGACAATTACCTAAGAATTGACATATTCCACTTGTTCTCTTCCTATCTACCCTACAACCCGCATAGTCGGCATCCGAAAAACTCTTCATATCAAATAGTCCGGTTTTCAGATACCACAAACCCATTTCAATAGTGCCCTTAAGGTATTTAATTATGCGTTTTACCGCTACTAAATGAGACTCCTTAGGACATGATTGAAAACGAGCACAAAGACAAACGGAAAACATGATATCCGGCCTATTAGCCGTCAAATACAATAAACTACCTATCATGCTACGATAAACTTTAATGCCTACACTTTTACCTTGTTCATCCTTGTCAAGCTTAGTAGTTGTTGCCATGGGAGTTTTGCTTACTTTAGATCCTTCAAGCCCGAACCTTTTGATGAGTTCCTTTGTGTACTTGGCTTGATTGATGAAGATCCCATCCGTCCTTTGCTTGATTTGAAGTCCAAGGAAATAGTTGAGCTCCCCCATCATAGACATTTCAAATTCATCCTTCATGCATGATTCAAAAGCTTGGCAAAGAGATTCATTAGTAGAACCAAAAATAATGTCATCAACATAAATTTGCACAATAAGAATATCTTTTTCTACATGTTTTGTAAACAAAGTAGTGTCAATTTTACCTTTCTTAAAACCATTTGAAATCAAAATGAAGAAAGTCTTTCATACCAAGCCCTAGGGGCTTGTTTTAAACCATAAAGAGCTTTATCTAATTTAAACACAAAATCCGGATGTGTAGGATCAACAAACCCGGGGGGTTGTTCAACATACACCTCCTCTTCAATAAAACCATTTAGAAAAGCACTTTTAACATCCATTTGAAACAATTTAAAATCTTTATATGAGGCAAATGCTAGTGTCATCCGTATGGCTTCAAGCCGTGCTACGGGTGCAAAGGTTTCTTCAAAATCGATTCCTTCGATTTGAGTGTAACCTTGGGCAACTAACCTAGCTTTATTCCTAACAACGTTACCCGATTCATCCAACTTGTTCTTAAAGATCCACTTAGTACCAATTGTTGGTCTATCGTGGGGCCTAGGAACAAGGTGTCAAACTTGGTTGCGCTCAAATTGATTGAGTTCCTCTTGCATGGCTAGCAACCAATATGAATCGGCCTCGGCTTCGAGGACGTTCTTGGGTTCAACATGAGAAATAAATGCATAATGTCCACAATAATCATGAAGTTTAGAGCGAGTGGTTACCCCTTTTGATACTTCACCTATGACGAGGTCCTTAGGATGATGAGGATTATATCTCCAATCCTTTGGAAGATGTTGAGTGGGCTCCACTTCAATTGATTGAATTTCATGTCCTTGAGCCTCTTCTACTTTAGCTTCACTTCCTTCATCATCCTTTGGCTTGTCTCCCATAGTAGGTGTATCCTCCAAGGTCACTTTCTCCAAGCCTTCATCCAAGCATCTATTTCTACAACATTCTTAACAAACAAGTTAGATTCTTCAAACTTAACATGTATAGATTCCTCAATAGTCAAAGATGATTTATTGAAGATTTTATAAGCTTTACTAGTATTAGAATAACCCACAAAAATTGCTTCATAAGCTTTAGTATCAAATTTTCCTAAATTATCTTTTGTATTTAAAACAAAACATTTGCATCCAAAAACCTTGAAATATGAAACATTGGTTTTCTAGAAAAGTACATTTCAAAAGAAGTCTTTGAAGTATTTTTACACAAGAAAACACGATTTGATATGTAGCATGATGTATTTACGGCCTCGGCCCACAAATAATGTGGTAGACCATATTCACTTAGCATTGTCCTAACCATCTCTTGTAAAGTTCGATTTTTTCCGTTCAACTACTCCATTTTGTTGTGGAGTTCTAGGACAAGAAAGTTCATGCTTAATTTCATGTTCTTCACAAAAAGTGGTAAAGGGTAGGTTAATGAATTCACCTCCTCTATCACTTCTTATTCTTAAAATTGAAACATCTTTTTCTTTTTCAACTCTTTTCTTAAAAGTTTGGAAATATGAAAGTGCTTGATTTTTGTGTTCAAGAAAGAAACCCAAGTAAATCGTGAAAAATCATCAACCAAAACAAATGCAAATCTATTCCCACTTAGACTTTTGGTTTGTGTATGGCCAAATAGATCCATATGGATTAACTCCAAAGGACGTGATGTCATGATATCCTTAATTGACTTGAAAGAAGACTTAGTTTGTTTCCCAAATTGGCATGCGTCACAAACTCGGTCTTTTTCAAACTCAAACAAGGAATACCTTTCACCATTTCCTTTGTGTTTAACCTAGAAATATGGTCAAAAGAAATATGCCCTAATCTTCTATGCCACAACCAAGAGTCATCATCGAGGGCTTTTAAACAAGTAATATTACAAAACATATTAGACATATCTATCATATAACATTATTTTCACGAAAACCGGAAACACACAAGTATTGGAAATTCTATCAATTACTTTACAAGTTATATTATTAAAAACTACATCAAAACCTTTATCACAAAGTTGACTAACACTCAAGAGGTTATGCTTGAGGCCATCAACTAAAACAACATTCTCAATTAAAGGGGATGTGCCGAGTTTTACATTACCAATACCGATGATTTTACCCTTGGCATCATCTCCGAAGGTGACGGTGCCACCTTCATGGTATCTTGATAGGGTTGCAAAGTTGTTGATATCCCAAGTCATGTGCCTTGAGCAACCACTATCAAGATACCACAATCCTCTACGTCGTTGGCTTTGGAAGGTACCTATATCATTTAACAAAATTGTTGACTTTGGTACCCAAATTTTCTTGGGTCCTTGGAAGTTAGTGTTGCGAACCCAAACATTATGATAAGATGCACTTAGTCTATCATAGCAAAAATTAGCTAAGTGCCCTTTACGGCCACAATAGGAACATGAATACACTTTACTATACATGAATGCATGATGTGAGCGTGAAGTGTGAGCATGTTTTAGGGGTTTGCTATGATGTATAGGTTGTGTGGTATGAACATGAGCATGAGCATGATAAGCATTTTTCTTTGGGGCTTGTTTCTTAGGAACATAGCCTCAATCTTCTTCTTATTAACTCACAATTTTTTAAAACAATTCCTAATGAGTCTATTCTTTCTTTAAGCATGGTAATCTCATTAGAATCAACTAGTGGAGACTTGTCTTTACAAGAAATCTTATACTTGTCAAAATCTTTTTGGGTGGAAACAAGAGTGGAAAGTAATTCTTCTTTTTCTTTAGAAAGAGTAAAAACTTGTTGATTAAGAGAATCATTTTTCTTTTTCATTTTTAAATACTTTTTCTTAAGAAAATCATAGTTATGTGATAATTCTACAAAAGCTTCTCCTAACTCATCCATGGAAAGTTCATCATTAGGAGAAGTGGAAGGGGTTACCTTGCTTGTGCTTTCATTAGCCATGAAGCACATGTTGGCGGTATCAATCTCCTCCCCGGATTTGCTCTCGGAATCCCATGTAGCTTTCATTGCCTTCTTCTTGTGAGGCTTCTTTGAGGTGGAGGGCTTCACTTTATCTGGACACTCCGCCACAATGTGTCCCGGCCTTTGACAATTGAAGCAAATAATCTTCCTTTCTTCTTTACCTCCTTGCCATCTCCTTCTTTCTTGAAATTTAGCCTTGTTGTACATCCTCCGGACGTTCTTCACAAGAAGTGAGAGCTCTTCGTCATCTTCTTCTTCTTCATCATCTTCGTCGGAGTGTGCGGATTGGCTTTTGAAGGCTATTGTCTTCTTCTTGGAAGGAGCCATTTCTTCTCTTACTTTCTCTCCATTTCATGGGTTTTGAGGTTCCCAATGAGACTAATTAGTTCCATCTCCTCCTTGTCATTGAGTTCCTTCAAGGTAGTTGCTTTTACTTCCCATGAAGGAGGAAGCGCCCGGATGATCTTTCTTACTCTTTGATCGTTGTCGATAGCATCACCTAAAGAAGAAAGTCCATTAGTGATCTTTGTAAATCTTGTAACCATATCATCTATGCTTTCATTTTCTTGCATGCAAAAATTCTCATATTGGGACCGAAGAAGGTCAATCTTAGCCCTCTTCACTTGTGAGGTCCCTTCATGTGTAACTAGCAAGTGTGTCCAAATTTCATATGCAAACTTGCAATGAATAACTCTAGCTATGTCATCATCATTAAGGGCTTGTAGTGCATAGTGAGCCCTAGCATTGGCATCAATTCTTTGGTCTCTATTTCGGACCAAGTGGATTCATCACCGGGGGTGCACTAAAAGTTTGGTCACGGCCTTTGCAACTCGACTACCTAGAGATTGCAAGAAAACGGTCATCTTAACCTTCCATATGGGAAAGTTAAGTCCATCAAACTTAGGGGGTGTCTTAATACCATCGGCCATCTTTACTAAGTGTGAATAAATGAAATGATTAGCAATATTAGGATCTTTCTAGGGTTGTTAAGCCAAGAGCCTAGTAACCAAGCTCTGATACCAATTGAAAAACACCTAGAGGGGGGTGAATAGGTGTTATTGCTAATCTAACAATCTTTTTAAAACTAAGTATGATGAATGATGCAACGATCTCTCAAAACAAGACTAAGAGCCGAATACCCCGTGAGAGGTTCTGAACTCCTTCCTCCCAATTCCCCTTGAATGGGTTAGAGGTGCGCAATGCAACCTTGTTGTATGAGAATTGATCGAACAAAGTATGAATAAATGCAATGATGAAATGCACACAAGATATCACAAGTATTACAAGCTTGAAGTAATTGCACAAGGAAAGAAACAAGATCACAAGTAAGTAATAGAAAGCAATATAGTGCAATAGAAATTTAAAGCAAGAATGGACACAAGGCAATCGCAAACACAAGATGTTTGTTTCGAGGTTCGAGCCACCGCTCTACTCCCCGCCTTCACCTCCGTGAAGGGTTTCCACTATCCACCGAGGACGATTACAACGGTCTACCGAAGACCCGAGCACCGAGCTCCACCAAGTACAATAACCTCTACCGAAGAGGTGTCTCCACAAGAACAAGAAGAGGAACAAGAACAAGAGTGATCACAACAAGATCACCAAACTCTTTTACAACACTCTCACTCTTTTTACAACTTCACTATAGAATGAGTTAGGAATTTTTGGCTCTATGAAGTGTAGTGAGAAAAACTCAGTTGTAGAGATGATTTTTGCAAGGGAACACAACTGAAAACTAGCTCAAGAAAGAATTGGAAATGGAGAGCTTAAACACTTTTCTTTTCTCTTTTGAAAACTTTGAAAACTTGAGGATTTTTCTTGGTATTTTGCAAGAGAATCTTCTCCTCTATTTATAGGGAGAAAAATAGGTTTAAAACAATTTATTTAGAGTTTATTTGCTCTGAAAAAGAACTGAAAAACCCTGTAAAAGTCTGCCAAAAAACAGATCAAAAAACAGATTTCAGAATTGCACAAAGAGGAAAGAGCCGTTGGGCAGCAGCAGGCTTGGCGGTCGACCGGGCCGGTCGACCGCCAGCTCAGTGAAAAGTCACCTAGAGGGGGGTGAATAGGTGACAATGCTAATCAAGGGGCAAATTAAAAATTTAAAGCTACAACAATCACAAGATGAATACAAGCAAGTAAGTATGACAATGAATATGATGAGCAAGTAATAAGTGCAAGCAAAATAGAGTAAGGATTGCAAGAATGTAAACCAATCGCAAACACAAGGATATGTTATCGAGGTTCGAGCACCCAGCTCTACTCCCCGCCTTCCCCAGAAGGATTCTAGCTACTTCCACTATCACAAAGAACAATTACAATGGAATACCCAACTCCTACAATCTCAAGAACAAGTAATTATCTTGGTAGTCAAAAGACCACAAACTCTCTCTTTCAAAAATCTCTTCCCTTACAAAGGTCCTTAGAGAATAATGAGTAGAATTGAAGCTCTTTTGTGTAAGGAAAAGAAATTGAAATCAGAGAAAAACTTTTGAAAAACCCTTCAGAATTTTGAGAGAATTTAGCACAAAAACCAAGAACTTTGAAAGCCTTAAACTTTTGAATTTTAGCAATAATAGTTGTTGTTGTAACCAATCTCTCCCCAAACACCCCTATTTATAGGAGAGGGCTAGGGTTTAGGGATAAAACATATTTACTGAAGTTTAGGAGGTAATTAGATCAAAATATATCCTTAAACGGATTTTTAAATACAAAAGACAAAAATAAACAGCTCTTAAAATCTTCCCGTTACTGTTCAAACGGTCGGATCGGTCGACCGGGCCGGTCGACCGGCAGTATAAAAATTTGACCGTTATAGTCTGGCGGTCGACCGACCCGGTCGACCGATAAAACCTGTGAGCAAAAAATAATAGTCCGGTCGACCGCCCCGGTCGACCGACAGACGTGCACACGGATACGTGCATCTGCCAGGACTTCGGTCGACTGCTCCGGTCGACCGGACCAGACTGACACAGACCCGGTCGACCGGCCCGGTCGACCGGATCAGGTCAAAAAGTCAATTTTAAAAAGAAAACAAAGAGGATTTTGATTTTAACAAAAATACTTTTGAACAGGGATTAGTATAAACATAAATATATATCTGTAGGCAAAATCTTGTATGCAAAATATTTTTGTATAATTTATAAGAAATTATTTTGGAATGAGCATGTGCGCAAAACGTGTGTGATAGAGCTTCAACCTATCCACTATTCTTTAACAAACTATAAACTGAAAAACAAATTACATGAAGACTTCTTGTGCTATCTTCAAGTCTTTGAGCCATCCAATGCCTTGCTAGTGCCTTCTCTTCTATGATCCTTCCTTGATGTGCAATTTGCCTTCCTTACTTTGTGGAACTTAGAAGTTCTTGCAATAGCTAAGCGAATGGTCTCTAAACATGGTACAAACCTGAAACTTATCTTAACAAACTTGTTAGTACCAAATAGCTCATATTTGGTTTGTCATCATCAAAACATAAAACAATTTGAGAGTGTAACCTCTTGGGCCAACAATCTCCCCCTTTTTGATGATGACAAAACAAATAGGCTATTAACAAAATATAGGGTAGGAGAAAACTCCCCCTCAAATTATGCTATACATAAAACACAAGAATATGCTCTAGATACCAATAATTGAAATGATGCACCAATTAAAACAAATATATAAAACACAATATATAAAACACAAAAATTGCTCTTGATACCAAAAATACCAAAACAACTAAAACACAAGAATTTATTTAAAACACAAAAACTCATAAAAACAAAACATATAAATTCATATGGAACCAAGACCAAATGAACTTATTTTTGTCCATGTTAAACTTATTCTCCCCCTTTTTGTCATACATCAAAAAGGGTTATGAAAACATGTTTATTCAATAATACAAACATTAAGTTCTCCACAAATAAACGAAAATCTAGCAAAATCAAGAGGTTTAGTGAAAATATCGGCTAGTTGTAAATCCGTGGAAACATAATCAATATCTATATCACCTTTCTCAAAATGATCTCTAAGAAAGTGATATCTAATCTCAATGTGCTTGGTCTTACTATGTTGATTTGCATTTTTGGTCATGTGTATAGTACTAGTATTATCACAAAATATTTTTATATGATCAAAGTGCAAATCAAAATCAAGAAGAGTATGTTTCATCCAAAGGACTTGTGCACAACAAGCCCCCGCGGCAACATACTCCGCCTCGGCGGTTGAGAGAGCTACGGAATTTTATTTCCTAGAGGACCATGAAACAAGACAATTACCAAGAAATTGACATGTCCCACTAGTACTCTTTCTGTCTACTCTATAACCCGCATAGTCGGCATCCGAATAACTAGTCATAGAAAAATCTATAGTTTTCGGATACCAAAGACCCATTCCAATAGTGCCCTTAATATAACGAATAATGCGTTTTACCGCAATAAGATGAGACTCTTTAGGACACGATTGAAATCTAGCACAAAGACACACACTAAACATGATATCCGGCCTACTTGCCGTCAAATATAAAAGACTTCCTATCATGCTTCTATATAATTTAATATCAACATTTTTACCTTGTTCGTCCTTATCAAGCTTGGTTGTAGTTGCCATTGGAGTGTTGCAAACCTTTGATCCTTCAAGCCCAAACTTCTTTACTAGCTCCTTTGCGTACTTGGCTTGGTTAATGAAGGTTCCGTCTTGCAATTGCTTGATTTGGAGTCCAAGGAAGAAATTGAGCTCACCCATTGAAGACATTTCAAATTCAAGTTGCATGACTGTCTCAAAATCCTTGCACAAAAGCTCATTAGTAGATCCAAAAATTATATCATCAACATAAATTTGCACAATTAAAATATCATTATCAACATGCTTAGTAAAAGAGTTGTGTCTACTTTGCCTTTAATAAAATTATTTGAAATGAGAAAACTAGAAAGCCTTTCATACCAAGCTCTTGGAGCTTGTTTCAATCCATACAAAGCTTTATCAAGTTTAAAAACAAAATCGGGATGAACATGATCAATAAAACCGGGAGTTGAGAAACATAAACTTCTTCATTAATAAACCATTTAAAAATGCACTTTTTACATCCATTTGAAAAGTTTAAAATTTTTAAAACATGCAAAGCTAGTGTCATCCGTATGGCTTCAAGCCGTGCTACGGGTGCAAAGGTCTCCTCAAAGTCAATTCCCTCAACTTGAGTGTAACCTTGGGCCACTAACCTAGCTTTATTCCTAATGACATTTCCGGACTCATCCATCTTGTTTCTAAAGATCCACTTAGTACCAATTATTGGTCTATCGTGGGGCTTAGGAACAAGGTGCCAACTTGGTTGCGCTCAAATTGATTGAGTTCCTCTTGCATGGCAAGCAACCAATATGGGTCCGTCTCGGCTTCGAGAATGCCTTTGGGTTCAAAATGAGAAATGAAAGCAAAGTTACCACATAGGTCATGGAGTTTGGAGCGCGTTGTGACTCCTTTAGATGCATCACCCAAGATGAGCTCCTTAGGATGATTTGTAGCGTATCTCCAAGCTTTAGGAAGCGGTTGAGTGCTTTCCTCCTTATCCTCTTGAACTTCACCAATAGGATCTAGCTTTTCTTCTTGAGCGGGTGAGTCCTTTAAGGATAGTCTCTCCATGTCTTCACCTAATGGTTCAAACTCTACAACATTCTCAACAAACACATTAGATTCTTCAAACTTAACATGCATGGATTCTTCAATAGTTTGAGAAGATCTAATGAAAACTCTATATGCTTTGCTAGTAGAGGAATATCCAACAAAGATAGCCTCATAAGCCTTAGCATCAAATTTACCCAAATTATCCTTAGTATTCAAAACAAAACACTTGCATCCAAAAACTTTAAAATATGCAACATTTGGTTTTCTAGAATGATACATTTCAAATGATGTTTTTGAAGAATTTTTGCATAAATAAATACGATTCGATATATAGCATGCGGTGTTTACGGCCTCGGCCCATAAATATTGAGGGAGGTCATATTCACTTATCATTGTCCTAGCCATCTCTTGAAGTGTTCTATTTTTCCTTTCTACAACTCCATTTTGTTGTGGAGTTCTAGGACAAGACGTTTCATGCTTAATTCCTTTTCATCACAATAAGTCATGAAGAGTTGGTTAATAAACTCACCACCTCTATCACTCCTTATTCTCAAAATCGAAAAACTCTTTTCTTTTTCAACTCTTTTTCGAAAAATCTTAAAATGAGAAAAAGTTTGATCTTTATTTTGTAAAAAGAAAACCCAAGTAAAACGGGAGAAATCATCAACCAAAACAAATGCAAATCTACTTCCATTTAAACTCTTAGTTTTAGTTGGTCCAAAAAGATCCATATGAATTAATTCTAAAGGCCTAGTTGACATGATATCCTTGATTGGTTTAAAGGAAGACTTGGTTTGTTTCCCAAGTTGGCACGCACCACAAATGCGGTCTTTCTCAAAATCCAAGCAAGGTATACCCTTCACCAATTCCTTTGAATTAATCCTAGAGATATGGTCAAAAGATGCATGTCCTAATCTTCTATGCCAAAGCCAAGAATTTTCATCAAAAGCATTTAAGCATTTAGTAGAACAATCTAAATTAAGCATGTCAATTATATAAACATTATTATCACGAAAACCGGTAAGAATACAAACATCGGATTTAACATCAAAAATCTTGCATGAGGAATCATCAAAAACAACTTTAAGTCCACGATCACAAAGTTGGCTAATGCTAAGCAAATTATGTTTTAAACCATCTACTAAAACAACATTCTCTATAATAGGAGATGAACCAATTTGAATATTACCAATACCGATGATGGTGCCTTTGGAATCATCCCCGAAGGTGACGGAGCCACCTTCCATGTACCTTGATAGGGTTGTGAAGTTGTTGATATCCCACGTCATGTGTCTCGAACAACCACTATCAAGGTACCACCGCTCCCTACGTCTTGGAGCCTTGGTGTGTACCTACATCAAACATTTTAGGACTTGATTTTGGTACCCACATTTTCTTGGGTCCATGAGGGTTAGAACCATTAACCCAAACAAGATTATTTGAACTATGCAATTTATCATAACAAAATTTAGCTAAATGTCCATTTTTGCCACAATAAGTACATCTATACACTCTACCATATCTAAAAGCATAGTGAGTGTGTGATTTGTGAGCATGGGCATTGTGAGCATGAAAAGATTTAGCATGAGAAGTATTATTTGAAGTGTGAGCATGTGAAATTTTAGCATGAGAATCTTTAACATGAGAAGTGTGCTTTTTGGAAAACTTTTCTTCAAGCTTCTTGGTGTTAAAAGCACAATCTTTCAAAATCTTTTCAAAATCAACCATTTTGATTTTTAAGGAAGAAATTTCTTTATTATCAACAATAGGGGTTTTACCCTTACAAGAAATCTTATAAGCGTCAAATTCATTTTGAATAGAAACAAGATTGGAAGAAAGATCATCTTTTTCTTTTGAAACCAAAGCAAGTTGATTTTTAAGAAAGCAACTTCTTTTTGTAATTTAAAGCATTCAAGTTTCTTATTATCATAAGTTTCAGAAAGTTCTACAAAGGCATGAACTAGAACTTCCTTACTTAGTTCATCATCTTCATCATCAAGGGATTGAGGGGTTACCTTAGGTGTGTTTGCCATGAAACACATATTAGCTTGATCTACCTCCTCTTCGGACTCGCTTTCCGAATCCCATGTTGCTTTGTAGGCTTTCTTCTCCTCCGGTTTCTTTGGCTTGAAGGAGGAAGTCATCTTCTTCTTGAACTCCGGACAATCCGCCATGATATGTCCGGGTTTGCGGCAATTGTAGCATATGATCTTCCGCTCCTCTTTGCCTTCGAATCTTTTCCGGAAATTGAACTTATTCTTTCGGTACAACCTCTTGACATTCCGCACAAGTAGAGTTAGCTCCTCATCTTCTTCTTCGTCTTCATCATCGTCATCATTGGTGGATGAAGTCTTGAAGGCTATAGATTTCTTCTTTGAAGTAGTGGCTTCTTCTCTTGCCTTCTTCTCCATCTCATGGGTCTTTAGGTTCCCAATGAGACTAATGATGTCCATCTCATCCTTGTCGTTCAACTCCTTTAAGGTGGTGGCCTTGATCTCCCATGAAGAAGGAAGAGCCCGTATCACTTTGCGCACCTTTTGATCGTTGGAGATGACGTCACCTAATGAAGAAAACCATTTGTAATTTTAGTGAAACGAGTAATCATACAATCAATGGATTCATCATCAAGCATTTTAAAAGATTCATATTGAGACCTCAAGAGATCTATCTTAGCTCTCTTGACTTGTGAAGTCCCTTCATGTGTGACCAATAAGTGTTGCCAAATCTCATAGGCGGATTGGCAATGAATTACCCGTGTAAGGTCATCCTCATTCAAGGCGGTTAATAGGGAGTTTTAGGCTTTGGAGTTAGCCTCATATTCTCTAAAGTTGAAGTCGGTCCAAGTGCTTTCATCACTATCGGGTGCTACATAGGTTTGGTCAAAGACTTAGCCACTAAACTACCTAGTGATTGCAAAAAGATAGTCATCCTAACCTTCCAAATGGGAAATTTAGGCCATCAAATTTAGGTGGGGATTTAATGTTGTCGGCCATGTTTACTAGTGTATGAATGGATGAATGAAAATGTTGATTAGCAATATTTTAAGGATCTCTCTATGGATGTTAAGCCAAACCTAGAGTCCAAGCTCTGATACCAATTGAAAAGTCACCTAGAGGGGGGGGTGAATAGGTGACAATGCTAATCAGGGGCAAATTAAAAATTTAAAGTTACAACAATCACAAGATGAATGCAAGCAAGTAAGTATGACAATGAATATGATGAGCAAGTAATAAGTGCAAGCAAAATAGAGTAAGGATTGCAAGAATGTAAACCAATCGCAAACACAAGGATATGTTATCGAGGTTCGAGCACCCAGCTCTACTCCCCGCCTTCCCCAGAAGGATTCTAGCTACTTCCACTATCACAAAGAACAATTACAATGGAGTACCCAACTCCTACAATCTCAAGAACAAGTAATTATCTTGGTAGTCAAAAGACCACAAACTCTCTCTTTCAAAAATCTCTTTCCTTACAAAGGTCCTTAGAGAATAATGAGTAGAATTGAAGCTCTTTTGTGTAAGGAAAAGAAATTGAAATCAGAGAAAACTTTTGAAAAACCCTTCAGAAATTTGAGAGAATTTAGCACAAAAACCAAGAACTTTGAAAGCCTTAAACTTTTGAATTTTAGCAATAATAGTTGTTGTAACCAATCTCTCCCCAAACACCCCTATTTATAGGAGAGGGCTAGGGTTTAGGGATAAAACATATTTACTGAAGTTTAGGAGGTAATTAGATCAAAATATATCCTTAAACGAATTTTTAAATACAAAAGACAAAAAAAACAGCTCTTAAAAATCTGCCCGTTACTGTTCAAACGGTCGGATCGGTCGACCGGGCCGTCGACCGGCAGTATAAAAATTTGACCGTTATAGTCTGGCGGTCGACCGACCTGGTCGACCGATAAAACCTGTGAGCAAAAAATAATAGTCCGGTCGACCGCCCCGGTCGACCGACAGACGTGCACACGGATACGTGCATCTGCCAGGACTTCGGTCGACTGGTCCGGTCGACCGGACCAGACTGACACAGACTCGGTCGACCGACCCGGTCGACCGGATCAGGTCAAAAAGTCAATTTTAAAAAGAAAACAAAGAGGATTTTGATTTTAACAAAAATACTTTTGAACAGGGATTAGTATAAAACATAAATATATATCTGTAGGCAAAATCTTGTATGCAAAATATTTTTGTATAATTTATAAGAAATTATTTTGGAATGAGCATGTGCGCAAAAACGTGTGTGATAGAGCTTCAAACCTATCCACTATTCTTTAACAAACTATAAACTGAAAAACAAATTACATGAAGACTTCTTGTGCTATCTTCAAGTCTTTGAGCCATCCAATGCCTTGCTAGTGCCTTCTCTTCTATGATCCTTCCTTGATGTGCAATTTGCCTTCCTTACTTTGTGGAACTTAGAAGTTCTTGCAATAGCTAAGCGAATGGTCTCTAAACATGGTACAAACCTGAAACTTATCTTAACAAACTTGTTAGTACCAATAGCTCATATTTGGTTTGTCATCATCAAAACATAAAACAATTTGAGAGTGTAACCTCTTGGGCCAACAATCTCCCCCTTTTTGATGATGACAAAACAAATAGGCTATTAACAAAAATATAGGGTAGGAGAAAACTCCCCCTCAAATTATGCTATACATAAAACACAAGAATATGCTCTAGATACCAATAATTGAAATGATGCACCAATTAAAACAAATATATAAACACAATATATAAAACACAAAATTGCTCTTGATACCAAAAATACCAAAAACAACTAAAACACAAGAATTTATTTAAAACACAAAAACTCATAAAACAAAACATATAAATTCATATGGAACCAAGACCAAATGAACTTATTTTTGTCCATGTTAAACTTATTCTCCCCCTTTTTGTCATACATCAAAAAGGGTTATGAAAAACATGTTTATTCAATAATACAAACATTAAGTTCTCCACAAATAAACGAAAATCTAGCAAAATCAAGAGGTTTAGTGAAAATATCGGCTAGTTGTAAATCCGTGGAAACATAATCAATATCTATATCACCTTTCTCAAAATGATCTCTAAGAAAGTGATATCTAATCTCAATGTGCTTGGTCTTACTATGTTGATTTGCATTTTTGGTCATGTGTATAGTACTAGTATTATCACAAAATATTTTTATATGATCAAAGTGCAAATCAAAATCAAGAAGAGTATGTTTCATCCAAAGGACTTGTGCACAACAAGCCCCCGCGGCAACATACTCCGCCTCGGCGGTTGAGAGAGCTACGGAATTTTATTTCCTAGAGGACCATGAAACAAGACAATTACCAAGAAATTGACATGTCCCACTAGTACTCTTTCTGTCTACTCTATAACCCGCATAGTCGGCATCCGAATAACTAGTCATAGAAAAATCTATAGTTTTCGGATACCAAAGACCCATTCCAATAGTGCCCTTAATATAACGAATAATGCGTTTTACCGCAATAAGATGAGACTCTTTAGGACACGATTGAAATCTAGCACAAAGACACACACTAAACATGATATCCGGCCTACTTGCCGTCAAATATAAAAGACTTCCTATCATGCTTCTATATAATTTAATATCAACATTTTTACCTTGTTCGTCCTTATCAAGCTTGGTTGTAGTTGCCATTGGAGTGTTGCAAACCTTTGATCCTTCAAGCCCAAACTTCTTTACTAGCTCCTTTGCGTACTTGGCTTGGTTAATGAAGGTTCCGTCTTGCAATTGCTTGATTTGGAGTCCAAGGAAGAAATTGAGCTCACCCATTGAAGACATTTCAAATTCAAGTTGCATGACTGTCTCAAAATCCTTGCACAAAAGCTCATTAGTAGATCCAAAAATTATATCATCAACATAAATTTGCACAATTAAAATATCATTATCAACATGCTTAGTAAAAAGAGTTGTGTCTACTTTGCCTTTAATAAAATTATTTGAAATGAGAAAACTAGAAAGCCTTTCATACCAAGCTCTTGGAGCTTGTTTCAATCCATACAAAGCTTTATCAAGTTTAAAAACAAAATCGGGATGAACATGATCAATAAACCGGGAGGTTGAGAAACATAAACTTCTTCATTAATAAAACCATTTAAAAATGCACTTTTTACATCCATTTGAAAAAGTTTAAAATTTTTAAAACATGCAAAAGCTAGTGTCATCCGTATGGCTTCAAGCCGTGCTACGGGTGCAAAGGTCTCCTCAAAGTCAATTCCCTCAACTTGAGTGTAACCTTGGGCCACTAACCTAGCTTTATTCCTAATGACATTTCCGGACTCATCCATCTTGTTTCTAAAGATCCACTTAGTACCAATTATTGGTCTATCGTGGGGCTTAGGAACAAGGTGCCAAACTTGGTTGCGCTCAAATTGATTGAGTTCCTCTTGCATGGCAAGCAACCAATATGGGTCCGTCTCGGCTTCGAGAATGCCTTTGGGTTCAAAATGAGAAATGAAAGCAAAGTTACCACATAGGTCATGGAGTTTGGAGCGCGTTGTGACTCCTTTAGATGCATCACCCAAGATGAGCTCCTTAGGATGATTTGTAGCGTATCTCCAAGCTTTAGGAAGCGGTTGAGTGCTTTCCTCCTTATCCTCTTGAACTTCACCAATAGGATCTAGCTTTTCTTCTTGAGCGGGTGAGTCCTTTAAGGATAGTCTCTCCATGTCTTCACCTAATGGTTCAAACTCTACAACATTCTCAACAAACACATTAGATTCTTCAAACTTAACATGCATGGATTCTTCAATAGTTTGAGAAGATCTAATGAAAACTCTATATGCTTTGCTAGTAGAGGAATATCCAACAAAGATAGCCTCATAAGCCTTAGCATCAAATTTACCCAAATTATCCTTAGTATTCAAAACAAAACACTTGCATCCAAAAACTTTAAAATATGCAACATTTGGTTTTCTAGAATGATACATTTCAAATGATGTTTTTGAAGAATTTTTGCATAAATAAATACGATTCGATATATAGCATGCGGTGTTTACGGCCTCGGCCCATAAATATTGAGGGAGGTCATATTCACTTATCATTGTCCTAGCCATCTCTTGAAGTGTTCTATTTTTCCTTTCTACAACTCCATTTTGTTGTGGAGTTCTAGGACAAGACGTTTCATGCTTAATTCCCTTTTCATCACAATAAGTCATGAAGAGTTGGTTAATAAACTCACCACCTCTATCACTCCTTATTCTCAAAATCGGAAAACTCTTTTCTTTTTCAACTCTTTTTCGAAAAATCTTAAAATGAGAAAAAGTTTGATCTTTATTTTGTAAAAAGAAAACCCAAGTAAAACGGGAGAAATCATCAACCAAAACAAATCCAAATCTACTTTCATTTAAACTCTTAGTTTTAGTTGGTCCAAAAAGATCCATATGAATTAATTCTAAAGGCCTAGTTGACATGATATCCTTGATTGGTTTAAAGGAAGACTTGGTTTGTTTCCCAAGTTGGCACGCACCACAAATGCGGTCTTTCTCAAAATCCAAGCAAGGTATACCCTTCACCAATTCCTTTGAATTAATCCTAGAGATATGGTCAAAGATGCATGTCCTAATCTTCTATGCCAAAGCCAAGAATTTTCATCAAAAGCATTTAAGCATTTAGTAGAACAATCTAAATTAAGCATGTCATTATATAAACATTATTATCACGAAAACCGGTAAGAATACAAACATCGGATTTAACATCAAAAATCTTGCATGAGGAATCATCAAAAACAACTTTAAGTCCACGATCACAAAGTTGGCTAATGCTAAGCAAATTATGTTTTAAACCATCTACTAAAACAACATTCTCTATAATAGGAGATGAACCAATTTGAATATTACCAATACCGATGATGGTGCCTTTGGAATCATCCCCGAAGGTGACGGAGCCACCTTCCATGTACCTTGATAGGGTTGTGAAGTTGTTGATATCCCACGTCATGTGTCTCGAACAACCACTATCAAGGTACCACCGCTCCCTACGTCTTGGAGCCTTGGTGTGTACCTACATCAAACATTTTAGGACTTGATTTTGGTACCCACATTTTCTTGGGTCCATGAGGGTTAGAACCATTAACCCAAACAAGATTATTTGAACTATGCAATTTATCATAACAAAATTTAGCTAAATGTCCATTTTTGCCACAATAAGTACATCTATACACTCTACCATATCTAAAAGCATAGTGATGTGTGATTTGTGAGCATGGGCATTGTGAGCATGAAAAGATTTAGCATGAGAAGTATTATTTGAAGTGTGAGCATGTGAAATTTTAGCATGAGAATCTTTAACATGAGAAGTGTGCTTTTTGGAAAACTTTTCTTCAAGCTTCTTGGTGTTAAAAGCACAATCTTTCAAAATCTTTTCAAAATCAACCATTTTGGTTTTTAAGGAAGAAATTTCTTTATTATCAACAATAGGGGTTTTACCCTTACAAGAAATCTTATAAGCGTCAAATTCATTTTGAATAGAAACAAGATTGGAAGAAAGATCATCTTTTTCTTTTGAAACCAAAGCAAGTTGATTTTTAAGAAAAGCAACTTCTTTTTGTAATTTAAAGCATTCAAGTTTCTTATTATCATAAGTTTCAGAAAGTTCTACAAAGGCATGAACTAGAACTTCCTTACTTAGTTCATCATCTTCATCATCAAGGGATTGAGGGTTACCTTAGGTGTGTTTGCCATGAAACACATATTAGCTTGATCTACCTCCTCTTCGACTCGCTTTCCGAATCCCATGTTGCTTTGTAGGCTTTCTTCTCCTCCGGTTTCTTTGGCTTGAAGGAGGAAGTCATCTTCTTCTTGAACTCCGGACAATCCGCCATGATATGTCCGGGTTTGCGGCAATTGTAGCATATGATCTTCCGCTCCTCTTTGCCTTCGAATCTTTTCCGAAAATTGAACTTATTCTTTCGGTACAACCTCTTGACATTCCGCACAAGTAGAGTTAGCTCCTCATCTTCTTCTTCGTCTTCATCATCGTCATCATTGGTGGATGAAGTCTTGAAGGCTATAGATTTCTTCTTTGAAGTAGTGGCTTCTTCTCTTGCCTTCTTCTCCATCTCATGGGTCTTTAGGTTCCCAATGAGACTAATGATGTCCATCTCATCCTTGTCGTTCAACTCCTTTAAGGTGGTGGCCTTGATCTCCCATGAAGAAGGAAGAGCCCGTATCACTTTGCGCACCTTTTGATCGTTGGAGATGACGTCACCTAATGAAGAAAGACCATTTGTAATTTTAGTGAAACGAGTAATCATACAATCAATGGATTCATCATCAAGCATTTTAAAGATTCATATTGAGACCTCAAGAGATCTATCTTAGCTCTCTTGACTTGTGAAGTCCCTTCATGTGTGACCAATAAGTGTTGCCAAATCTCATAGGCGGATTGGCAATGAATTACCCGTGTAAGGTCATCCTCATTCAAGGTGGTTAATAGGGAGTTTTGGGCTTTGGAGTTAGCCTCATATTCTCTAAAGTTGAAGTCGGTCCAAGTGCTTTCATCACTGTCGGGTGCTACATAGGGTTTGGTCAAAGACTTAGCCACTAAACTACCTAGTGATTGCAAAAAGATAGTCATCCTAACCTTCCAAATGGGAAAATTTAGGCCATCAAATTTAGGTGGGGATTTAATATTGTCGGCCATGTTTACTAGTGTATGAATGGATGAATGAAAATGTTGATTAGCAATATTTTAAGGATCTCTCTATGGATGTTAAGCCAAACCTAGAGTCCAAGTTCTGATACCAATTGAAAAGTCACCTAGGGGGGTGAATAGGTGACAATGCTAATCAAGGGGCAAATTAAAAATTTAAAGCTACAACAATCACAAGATGAATGCAAGCAAGTAAGTATGACAATGAATATGATGAGCAAGTAATAAGTGCAAGCAAAATAGAGTAAGGATTGCAAGAATGTAAACCAATCGCAAACACAAGGATATGTTATCGAGGTTCGAGCACCAGCTCTACTCCCCGCCTTCCCCAGAAGGATTCTAGCTACTTCCACTATCACAAAGAACAATTACAATGGAGTACCCAACTCCTACAATCTCAAGAACAAGTAATTATCTTGGTAGTCAAAAGACCACAAACTCTCTCTTTCAAAAATCTCTTCCCTTACAAAGGTCCTTAGAGAATAATGAGTAGAATTGAAGCTCTTTTGTGTAAGGAAAAGAAATTGAAATCAGAGAAAAACTTTTGAAAAACCCTTCAGAAATTTGAGAGAATTTAGCACAAAAATCAAGAACTTTGAAAGCCTTAAACTTTTGAATTTTAGCAATAATAGTTGTTGTTGTAACCAATCTCTCCCCAAACACCCCTATTTATAGGAGAGGGCTAGGGTTTAGGGATAAAACATATTTACTGAAGTTTAGGAGGTAATTAGATCAAAATATATCCTTAAACGAATTTTTAAATACAAAAGACAAAAATAAACAGCTCTTAAAAATCTGCCCGTTACTGTTCAAACGGTCGGATCGGTCGACCGGGCCGGTCGACCGGCAGTATAAAAATTTGACCGTTATAGTCTGGCGGTCGACCGACCCGGTCGACCGATAAAACCTGTGAGCAAAAAATAATAGTCCGGTCGACCGCCCCGGTCGACCGACAGACGTGCACACGGATACGTGCATCTGCCAGGACTTCGGTCGACTGGTCCGGTCGACCGGACCAGACTGACACAGACCCGGTCGACCGACCCGGTCGACCGGATCAGGTCAAAAAGTCAATTTTAAAAAGAAAACAAGAGGATTTTGATTTTAACAAAAATACTTTTGAACAGGGATTAGTATAAAACATAAATATATATCTGTAGGCAAAATCTTGTATGCAAATATTTTTGTATAATTTATAAGAAATTATTTTGGAATGAGCATGTGCGCAAAAACGTGTGTGATAGAGCTTCAAACCTATCCACTATTCTTTAACAAACTATAAACTGAAAAACAAATTACATGAAGACTTCTTGTGCTATCTTCAAGTCTTTGAGCCATCCAATGCCTTGCTAGTGCCTTCTCTTCTATGATCCTTCCTTGATGTGCAATTTGCCTTCCTTACTTTGTGAAACTTAGAAGTTCTTGCAATAGCTAAGCGAATGGTCTCTAAACATGGTACAAACCTGAAACTTATCTTAACAAACTTGTTAGTACCAAATAGCTCATATTTGGTTTGTCATCATCAAAACATAAAACAATTTGAGAGTGTAACCTCTTGGGCCAACACTCAGCTGGTCAAAGAGCCGTTGGCTCGGGTCTTCTGGCGGTCGACCGGCTGGTCGACCCAGAAAACCCGAGAACAAACCTACTCTCAGTCTTCCTCTAGCGGTCGACCGGACGGTCGACCCAGAAAACTCGAGAGCACTGCTGCTCTCAGACGGTCGACCGCCCGGTCGACCGTTGGACGTGCACAGACGTGCACGCCCAGGCACAAAGGCCGGTCGACCGGGCCGGTCGGCCGGTCAGCCTGAAATAAGAAAACAGTGTATTTTTGACTTGAAAAATTTTGCAAAATAATTTTTGACTTTAAGAAAAACTTAAGTAATATGCTAGTAGGAGTATATAACAAGATCTAAACAAGGTATTTATTTTTGTAAAATATAGAGTCATGTAAATATATATTTAAGCCATGAAGCCCAATTTAAAACATGAAAACTCAAATACAAGACTCACATTTTAACAAAACCAAATTGTGTGTGTGTGTATCCTAGAGCCAATATCCAACACTCAACTTTACATTCTAATTCTTACATTGGTTCTAAGTACTACAAGCTCTTCAAGGGGCTTTTCACCATCAAGGTCTTCAACACTTGAGTCTTGAGCCCACTTTGAGTTGACTTGAGTCCAAAACACTTTCTTTTAGGGTGTAAACCTTTTAGAGAGTTAGAACCCTGAAACACACTTAAACAATAAACAATATTAGTACAAATAACTAATATGTTTTGTAATCATCAAACACACTAAACAAGGGTGATTGTAACCTTGGGCCAACACTTAGACCCCGAGCTTACTTTCAGCCCTTCGGGTTCTCGCCCACTTTCTCGAAAGAGGAGTGTGCATAGACCGTCAGGTTTCTCAGCCACACCTCATAGGCGGGTCTAGCGCTCAGCCCTTTACCACTAACTCTGTTCGAGTGTAGCTTTGAGCGTGGCTTCGTCACGGGCGGTAATATAGCGTTCATACCCTTGCCTCGTCATGTGCGTTTAGCTATGCCGCGAGCGGTAACCACGCTGAGTCTGATAGCGTCTAGCGCTGTACACTAGTTTCCCTCCAGCACTGCTTAGCTCTACTTGGACGCTTACTTGCTCGGTTGCCTGCTTGGTGTTTTAACTATTATTTTTCTTGATGGTTGTGAAGAGTTTGAAACCTTTACTTATACTATTTTTCAAAACTATATTATTTTCCTATATTTGTACCGATCTCCTGTATCAGTACTGTTTTCCTGTATTAGTACCGATCTCCAGTATCGGTACCATTTTCCTATATTATGATAATAGTGATATCTACTATGCTTATTACTTGACGTGCTATCACTTGCTATGTTGACCACCTGACATGCTACTACTTGACATCTGCCCCCTTTTATGATATCACTTATCACCTGCCACTTGTCAAGTTAACACTTGACTTGTGATTATCATATTTACGGGAATCTTGTACCTGCTATCTTGTATACAGTGACCTATATCCCTAGTACTCATGTACTCTTGTGCTCCTGAATTTCTAAACCTGTCCTGCTCCTGCTATTCTCGCAAATTGATAATTACATAATAAACTATAAAAAAGATAACTTACATCGGGTCGGGGGAAACTTATGGATATCAATATATGTTCGTGTTTACAGTGGTATTAGTTATGTTGTATAACTAAAACTTTGGTTCTACCTTAGGGCCTCTAGGTGACCGAGGGGAGCGTTGGCTCTCTACCTTCCTGGTGCCATCCTGAAAGGACATCCTATGAGACTCTCATGAACATCTTGCGGCCGGTTCCGTGCACCAGTAACAAAATACCCTGGACTGTGGTCCCGAGCATGCACGGGACCCACTGTTAACATTGTTGTTGATACCACCGTTGGTTTTCAATAACAACTTTACTTTACTGAAATGTGGATATATATGTGTGCTAGGACGCTAGTCCGCATACCTAGACATTTGAGTAGGACATGTAATAACAATAAAAGATGCCAATTAATAATTCGTTGTGTGTTTTGCAATTCAGGTCGTATGAACTTAGATTACGATGACATGAGATATATAGTATATAGATGAGGGATTCCTTATTTGAATGATTCCTTCGACGTGCTATCTCATAAAGACGTAAACTGGGTTGTACCGCTGGTTTTGCCATATTTGCTTTCATAGGGTTTTACTTCAGATTTCTTGTTTTATTATTATTATTATTTTATTATATATGAATACATCTTGGCCTACCACTTGTGTACTACCCCCTTGTCTCCTGTTCTCATCATATTATACCATGCATGTTCCCTACTTGATATAACTTACTATCTCTCTACCTGCTCCCGTACGCCTGTGCTCACGACACGATTTTCAATACATATTTTTTTGATTCAGATTTATTAATCCATGTGTGCTTATCCCTGCACGCCAATTGGCATTCACCACTCCACTCGTTAGGGAGTTTCTGACTCCCCTGGATCTGCATGTCCAGATCCCGAAGCTTGAAGCTTATGAATTCTTCCTATTGTTGATCAGAGATGCGCAGCGAAAGCGTGGATCATCGGCAGACTGTCTGAGGCCCTATCCTTCCAGGCCCCCTGCTCGGGTTCGAGTTTTTCCTTTTGTGACTCGCGAGCGCCTTTTGTACTGTTCATACTTGTATATCTCTTTGTATTCTCGCATTTGCGCTTATCAGTGATATAGTATTCTTGTAATATTGTGTCACTTCCTGTGGTAACTTTGTAATTATATTCATATGTTAGAATGTATAATGCACCACGTACTTCCGTGCTCTGATTCTTACCTGTACTGATACTTAGCATATATGTGGGAGTATTTTTGACCTATGTATATACATCGTAGTAACGTCTTCGTACCCGGGGGATCAGGGCGTTAGGATCTGCATGTCCAGATCCCGGAGTTTGAATCTTGTGGATTCTTTCGGTTGCTAATCAGAGATACGCAGCGGAAGCGTGGATCATCAGCAGACCGTCTGAGACCCCATCCTTCCAAGCCCCTTGCTCGACTCTCGAGTTTTTCTTTGTGACTCGTGAGCTTCTTTTATACTGTTCATTCTTGTACATGTCTTTGTATTCTCGCATTTACGCCTATTGGTGATGTAATATTCTTGTAATATTGTGTCACATCATGTGATAACTTTGTAATTGTAATCGTATGTTGGAATGTATAACACACCACATACTTCCGTACTCTGATTCTTGCCTGTACTGATGCCTAGCGTATATATGTAGGGATATTTTCGACCTACGCATATACGTCTCAGTAACGTCCCGTACCCGCGAGATTGGGGCGTTACACTTCCTCTCTCAGTTCTCCCTCCTTCTTCCTCCTTCTTTCTCTCCCCCTCCTCCTCCTCCTCTGACTGACCGGTCAGTTTCTCATCGACAATGGCGGTATACTGGTATATTTACTTACTATTATTACTAGATATAAATCTGTTCTTTCATGGTAGTTTCTTTTTCTTGTGATTTTGTGCTAAATACAAATATGAGACATTGAAAAGATACGAATGTGCAAAAACAAAGTTTATTCTTGGTCTCTATTTGGTCTTATTCCTTTATCCCTCGAAAAATTTTGACCATCCATAAAATTTTATATATTTCTCAAAATTTGCATGTATTCTCCTACAGAAAAATTTGCAATATAATCTTGCAAGTATATTATTTATATATTCACTTCTTATTACTATTGTTGTTGTTATTGTTATTATCATCATGGCACGGTCAATTTTTTTAGAAACAAAAAATAAGACTAAAAAAAGATCAAGAATAAACTTTATTTTTGCACATTTGTATCTTTTCAATGTCTTGTACTTGTATTTAACACAAAATAACAACAACAAAAAAAAAATGAAAGAACGGATTTATATCTAATAAAACTGGGTTTAAAAGTAGTTATGACTGTATCAATTTAAAAATTGTAATACAATACAAGGTTAAATTATACTATCAATATTCTCTCATGTTCTGTTGAATTCACCTGAAAACACCTCTGTATCATCTTTAGATTTGACAGAAAATCACTCTATTTTATCGGATTTAGCGAAGAAGACACTTATAGTACTACTAAGATTTGTTCAAAAAATTCTTATCAAATTTAATTAAACCAAGTGAATTTTGAGAAAAACTTGAGCTGAGGAATGTTTTTGGCCCTTGGTGGTGGGGAATTGGATTCTCTGTCAACTTTTGTTATTGTAGGTTTATTAATTATTATTATTATCCACAAGCCAATTTGACCAATTATGCCCTGGTTCTCTCAAATCTCTTTTGAGTTGAGGAATGTTTTTTTTTTTTAATCCTGTAGCTACAACATGATTTTTATAGCATGAAACATATGTATGTCTTGATCATGCTGCTATAACATGATTTTTAGCATGAAACATCTTGTTGGGATATGTGGTTTGCTTCTCTGACAGAAGAGAAACTAAAAGTTGTTGGAAACTTGAATTAAATCAAGTGAAGTTTGAGAAAAACTTGAGCTGAAATTTAAACGTGCACGGGAGGTGATGGGAATGTTCTTCTATCATTGGGAATGATATATTCATATATTCAATTTCGTTTCTGAATGAATGAGATATTCAAGTTGGAAGTTGGCCTAATTCAACAGCTAAATTTGACCAAAAAGAGTACAAACTCTTTAGTCCCATATTGAAAGTAGTGTGAAAATTGAGTGATTTAAATATGAAAAGTTGGAAGTTAGGAGCTTGCCCTCATGGTACTTTGAGTTTTCGCGCGCATTTGGAGGAAGTCATGCCCAAACGCGCTCGCCGCCCGCCTCGATGTTGTCGCGAGTCCAATTTTAGTCCTTTTTTACTGGGTCGTGCCCGTAAAGCAACTCGCCCGCTTCAAAATTGAAGCGGGCGTGGGTTACGGATACAAATACGATTGTGCTCGACCCAAAACTCATGTCCTGTACCAATAGGTGAAATGGTTCTGTATGTTCCGTTGGGCAATGAGCAACGGATATATCCCACTCGTTCCGACAGAACGGTTGCAACCGTTCTGACGGTTACTGTAATATCCCTAATTAGTAATACTGTATCTTTATTTTTCTAAAGTATTTAAATTAATTTACGGGTCATTATTATTATTATTAATTAACTTGATTGATAGTTATTATTATTAAATCTACAAATTTAATTTTTAAGATAGTAAATGACATTTTGGCCTTATATACTATTACCATTATTTTTATCAATTATTACTATTAGTGTTATTATTATTAATATTGTCAGTGGTTATTAATCATTAATAGTGATACTATATTATCAATTATTATTATTATTAGTGAATGGTTAATTATTAAGATTACTATTATTAGTGTTACTAGTATTTTATTTAATTACTTTAATATTAGTATGAGTATTAGTGGTAGTAGTTATTGTTAATTATATTTGTGTTAGTGTACTTATTTATTTTGATATTAGTATTAATATTAGTATTGTTCATTAATGTTATGTTTTCTTTGGTTAGCCCATACCCTCGAACCCATTATCTATTGAGAACCTATACCTATTTTCTACCCAAACCCACAACCCGAAACCTGTTACCCATATACCTGTTTGGATCCAACCCAGAACCCGTTGCCTATACCTATTATGCCCACAAACCCAGAACCCATTATAACCACCCCTATGTAATCCCTAAATAATCTCTTATCTGATACAAATCCTAACTACTTGATCTAAATCCCAACCTAATCCTAATCCTAACAAACACTAATCCTTCTCCCTACCTCATGCAGCCGCCAACATCACCAAACACAGCCCTTTTCCCTACATTGCAGCCAAGCGCACCATGACCCCTTCCTCATGCTGCCGCCCAGCCTTCTCCAGCCATGAGCGGCAGCAAACCACAGCCTCACCTCCACGGCCAAGCTTCCAATCCAGCCGCAACCATTGGCCAGGCCGCCTCCTTCCCTTGGTTGCCTTTGCCCGGAGCTACCCCATCAGGCCGCACGAACGCCACCAGCCTTGCTGCAGATCCAGCAGCAGCAGCAGCGGATGGCAACGGCAACATCAGCACCTGGCCTCCTCCAGGCCCTGCCGCATCAGTCCCCTGCATTCCAGCGCGAGTGCCCAGCAGCAGCCGCCCCTGTCCAGCCCGCGCACAGACCAGCAGCAGTGGCAGCACAGGCCAGGCAGCGCCTTGGCTGAGCCCCCCTCGCTGCGCCTCCCAGATTTGCAGGTCCAGGCCGAGTTCCCCCTTGGTCGGATCCCTCTCTCCGATGTGAGATGTGCGCACGGCAGCGGGCAGATCCCCCATGATGTGAGTGTCTCTCCCTCTCTTTAATTAATTGAGTAATCATATATTTGTTTATATGTGTGGTGTAGTCTAATATGTGGTGCATATGTAGTACATAATCATGTATGTAGACTATTAAGCACGAATGTGAGTTGTCATCCCCTCCCTCTTTACAACCCTTGAAAGCATAGGAATATTAATATGCATGTGTATTTAATTAAGTTGGAACCCTATGTTTATTATATGGGTGTTTGGGTTATTGTTGTAGATATTACATGATGAAGCATGAGTGCATTTAATAGAATGTGGAGATATGCGTGTTGGAGTAATTCAGTATCAGGTTTACAGAACATTAGTCGACTTGCCCCTTGTATTAGTCGACTAATACCCCGGTTAGTCGACTTACCCTACCCCTCTAGTCGACTAGATTCCTATTTAAATAATTGTGCACTTTCTCTTTCATCTTTCTCTTCCTCTTCTCTCTCTCTCCTGTCCTCTCTCTTTCCTGACCTCTCTCTCTCTCCTCTCTCTACAACTTCTCTCACTCCCTCTAACCAATTCTCTTTTTATCTCCTCAGTTTCTCTCTCTAACTCCCTCTTTCTCTCTCTAGATTTTCCTTCCTAAATCTCTCTTTCTCTCTCTAGGAATCCCTCTCTAGTTCTCTCTTTCTCTCTCTAAACTTCCCCTCTCTTTCTCTCTTCTCTTTCTCTCTCCTCCCCACTTTCTCTCCCTAAAAATATTTATATTTTATTATATTTTATGGCGCGTGCGCGAGTTCCATGGATTTCAGACTTTCTGGCATTTCCGGTGATTTAGGCGAGTGTTCTCGCCTCCATTTGGGTTTCCCCGCTTCGTCGGGTCGACATGTATTTTAATTCCATGTTTATATGTATTTTGTATTGGGCTGGGTCCCTATATTTGTGTATGGCCGAGTGCCAATGACTGGACATGTATTGCTCTGTGACGAATGCTTGTATTAGGGTAGTTTAATTCTTGTACATATACCATGCCTGTGATGTATTTTATACCATGCGTGGCCGACCCTTCGTGGTCGTTGAACTCTGGGTTTCTGCCCACTCCTGGGATGGCTGGTAGCCACCGAGAGTGCGCTTAAACCCCGAGCGTTCTTGGACCCTCAGCCTTTCAGCCTCCGGTCTCTCACTATCTCGAAAGGGAAGTGATTGGGACCGTCAGGTCTCTCAGCCCTTCAGCCTCCGGTCTCTCACTATCTCGAAAGGGAAGTGATTGGGACCGTCAGGTCTCTCAGCTCTGCCTGGTTATCATGATCAGCGTTCAGCGCTTTACCACTAGATTCGTCTAGGCGAGATGCTGCTGGAATTCCTACTCGCACCTTAAGCCGAGTTGTCCCGGTAACCTTGCCAGACGCTCCAGTGTTAAATACTGTTTGCTGTCTGTACACTCCAGCTTGCTCAGCTCCGCTTGATTGTGCTCAGCTACTATTCTATCACATGCCATGTATTTACCTGATATGTTAACACTTGACATGCCATGCCATTACTTCATACCTGTCTTTTACATGCTACTATCTAACACCTGTTTGTACCACCTGACAACTGATGTGTTATCACCTAACACCAGACATGCTACTACTTGGCAAGACCCCTTGTTATGACATGACTTGCCACCGGACTAATATCAATCTCTTGACAGGACTGGTTACCTGTCTAATATCACCATCTTGTCATGCTATCCCTTGACACCCGGCATGATATACTTGACCTGTGATTATCTCATTTACGGGAATACTATACTTGTTATCCTGCATTACATGCAGTGACTTGAATCTTGTACTTGTTATCCTGTATTATATATACAGTGACCTGAATCTATAGTACTCACGTACTCCTGAACTCCTGATCATGTCTTGTACCTGCTATTCCCGTAAATTGATAATCACATATTAAATTCTAATAAGACAACTTGCACCCGGTTTGGGGGAAACTGATGGGCCCTGATTAATCATGTTTATGGTGGTCTTATCGAGCCGCGCGTGGCCACATACTTGAGGGATCACCTGGCGGCCACCAGGGATTCCGTGGGGTGTGCTGGCACCCCTACTCCTGTTTATTCCTGCCGGGTATGCACACGCCCTAGGCCTATTTCTATGGGATCTGCGATACTCTATTCCTGTTCGGGCGTAAATAAGTCCCGGTACCTAGCGGTACGTTCCGGCTTAGCACCGGATACTCCTGAACCGTTGTCCCGGGCATGTACGGGGCCCATCCGAAACATGATTCATCGATCTTTATCAGTTTCCAAATAACTTGCTATATAAGTTGTGAGTGAAAGTATGTGGAATGGGACACATACTGAAGCCTGAAACTTAGACGGCTCCAATTATAATAAGATGCTAACATACAATTTGATGTGCCGTTTTGTAACTCAGGTTGTACGCGCTTGGATTACGGTAACATGGGATAAAGGTATATAGATGAGGGTTTCCTTGTTTGGATTATTCCTTCGAGGTACTAATCTCATGTAGCCGTGGCCTAAACCCGTACAATCGGATTTGCTCGTAATCGGTTTTATTCGATTTTATCAGTTTTTATTTGTTTTATGTTAGTTTAGGAGATATCTGGTATTGTCCTATCTACCTTACTTCTCATCTCTTTACCTTCTCTTATCTTATCATACCATGAGTAGTTCCTGCTTGATATCACTTGTTTATATCTACTTGCTCCTGCATGCTTACCTATGCTCGCCACTTGGCATTCGTATCACCACTCGCCTGGGGAGTTCTATCTGACTCCCCTGGATCCTCATGTCCAGGTCATGGAGCTTGGAGCGTGTGGATTTTCCCCAGTTGCTGATCAGAGTGGCGCAGTGGTAGTGTGGATCTCCAGCAGACCGCCCAGAGCTCTATTCTTCCAGGCCCCCTGTGCGCCTCTCGAGTTTTCCTTTTGTAAACTCGTGAGTGCCTTATACTGTTCATACATGTACATCTCTTTGTATTCTCGCATTTGCGCCTATCAGTGATGTAATATTCTTGTAATATTTATCACCTCTGGTGATAACCTTGTAATTGTACTCATATGTTGGAATGTATAATACACCATTTGCTTCCGTACTCTGATTCTTACCTGTACTGATGCTTAGCGTATATACGTGAGGGTATTTCTGACCTGTGTATATACGTCGCAGTAACGTCTCCGTACCCGCCGGATCGGGGCGTTACAAGTTCTTTGAGGATGTTTCCTATTCAGATATAATTGTGGTGTATGTTGACTTAGTTGATCTCGAGGATATACCATGTGCTTCATGTTTATTTACTGATCAATTCAGTTATGAAGATAGAGTTATTATGAGAGTGATTTCATTGATATCGGTGACCACATTTTATATATATCTTAGAGTTTGATAACAGTTATTATTTGATCTCAGTTATTGGTGGTTATAGGATTAGAACAGATTGGTATCGAGGAGAGGAATAATTATCGATTCATTGAGATGGTGGTTTACCGTATTGGATTACGCTGATATGTACTGATACTTAATGATTCATGGTGATTATATTGAGACTATAAGTTGCTGGATCAGTTACTGATATCTCTTTAGTACAGATGGATGAGATTATGATCAGCTTTGGTTGAGACTGCTTATTGAGCAATAGCAGGACTGTTACTGTATAATTCATGTTACTGAAAGTTACTGGGAAAAGACTGTTGACCGTAACACCCTGTACAGTCCCATTGTTCATCGTATACACGGTTACTGTTACTGTTCACCGTGTATGATATTGTTCACCGTGTATACGATTACGGACTGTTACTGTACTGTTATCGTTACTGTCACCGCTTTGTCCCAGCGTTATAGGTAACATGAGTATTGATTGTTTCTACTGACTCCAATAATAAAGTAATTGAACAACTTACACTGAGATTGGGGAAATTGATGGAGGAGACAGCGTCTGTATTTTGGGTGGACCTAGGATACAGGTTGCGCAGCCGACTGAGGGTTCCACTGCAGGGTTCCTGGGGGATGACTGACATTCCATCTGTACTGTTACTGTTCCACTGTTTTCACAGTGAGATTACTGTTACTGTTAATGAGTACCTAGCGGTACGGCCTGGTTCAGCTCCAGGAAACTGAGGCCGTGGTCCCGGGTATGTACGGGACCCACCTAAAGCATGGACAATGTCTCTTCTATTAATTTCAATAACTTAGGACCCTGATTGACACGTGTAATAGGCGTAGTATGGGATGCGTCTATTACAGGTGGCAATTGGTGTTCGCTGACATAATAAATAACAAACTGAAATCTCACCTTGACATTATAGACTGAACTTGATATACTGACTGATTGTAAACATCTAATGATACCAACTAACTGACTATACACCTGGCACCCTATTGGACATCTGATTTTGTATTGATTGGCTTTATTATTTTCTATCCATGTTTCATATGTTACTTCTGTTTTATTCTAGCATATGTGTTTCCTAGTTTGCTCTGACTTATATTCGCATGTCTTCCCTTTTTCTCTTATATATTCACTAGGAGTTCTGACTCCCTGGATCTGCATATCCAGATCCAGGGCTATTTATTGCTGATCAGGTTTTTGGAGAGGATCGTATTTACCTTGAGGAGCTGGAGTCTCTCCCTTTGATTATCGGTATCCCTACTCTTTTATTCATATATCGCATCCTGTCACATTTCTTATTCTTATTCATATGCTATCATTGTGTTAGACTTTATATGTATTATTGCAGTGATTTTGATTTATGGTAGAGATTTATAACTTGTTCAGGTTACTCTTAGGCTTAGCGTGTATACGTGGGGTATTTTTCTCGCGTATATACGTCGCCGACTCTCGTCGCGACTCTGTTTCCACGTATTTTAGGAAGCGGGGCGTGACAGTTACACTAAACCATTGTAACCACTCATAACTGTTATCCGGATTCTACTATAAATAGAGTAAAATTCGTCTCCATTTTAAAAAACCCAAAAGTTTTCCAACTCTCTCCCCTCTTAGTAAAATATCAATTTCAAGAATTTTATCTTAGTCCAAATTGTTCTTCAAATCAAGTGAAAGGTACGGGTCGATTTTTTGTTCGACTATACAAGTATTTGTACTGTGCTTTGCAAATATCATGAAGGAGTGTTATATCTTAGGAAACCAATATTCATTATCCCATAACGGGAAACGTCATTGTCTTAAGGAGATTCGTTTTACGCATATCTCACTCTAAAATTTGATTTTATTCTGTTACTCTGTCTGTTTATACTAACGCTCATTTTTCAGGAATTATTGAATTTCAATATACTCTCTGTCTATTTGAACTAACGTTCTTATTGTAGGGATTATACTAAATAAAGTATTCGTACTAGAATATAATAAATACTATTACTGGATAAATTATTGTTGAATTATTTATCGTACTGATTTATTAATAATATGAGACTAACTAAATACTAGTTTGATTGATGTTTAAGTAAGAGATTTGAAAGATGGTTCTGTAATTAAGAAACGTTCAATTGAATGGAAATCTCTCACATGATTTTCATATTAGAGCAGTTGTTCCTGATCTTGAATTAGATTATCAAAAATAACAAAAGTAAGACAAGGACTTGATAAATAAATAAAAAAGAGACAAATATGTAATCAATATTTGAACCTAGTCAAGCTTCTAAGTTGATGGTATATGTTTGGATTTTTTTTTAATGCTAAACTAAATGTTTCCATTCAGCGGCTTTCTCAAGGATTAGTTAAGACTATTTGAGGCTACGAGAATTATAAAAGGTCTCGTGAGCAATGAAGTTTCAAGTCAGGAAAGAGGTAGAAAACTCCTTGGAGGTAAATATGTAGATCGAGAAAGAGAGAGACTAGGGATCCAATGCATCTGTTTATAGATCAAGCTAAGAGAACATACTTGGCATCCATGGGTGATTGATTGATTCTCCATGAAAAAGAGATCTTTCAATTAATGTATAGGTTTAATCTTTGACGAGATGAGTGCTTGATTATTCATATTCTATTGGAAAAATGGATAGGGTGGTGTAATTACTCCTTTATACTTTATGATATTATAGTAAATCTCTCTCGATGCTCTTCTCATGAATGTGGGTTCGGTTCATGTGTGTGAGCCACACACACATACAATAAGAGGGCCAATCACGCGTTGACTCGTGAATTGGAACTCTTATAATCTCTTATAATATATGCATGAGGCCCACAAACATGACATAGATCAATACACGTGTGTCAATGCGTGATTCTCCCTCTTATTGTATGTGTGTGTGGCTCACACACATGAACCGAACCGCATGAATGTAACCGGAGTTCACCGAACCACATAAATTGTTGCGCCACTTTTGTTTTACTTTTATGTATTTTCTAAATTGTTATACAAACTACTTAACATTCAATGAAAGAATCAGGAACACTGTCTTAAACTAAAACTACTTCTCTCTTTAAAGTTCAAAAGGTATTCGATCTTAGCTAAATATAATGTATTAAAATATCAAATATTTTAAGTCAATTTTTACTAATATATAAATAAAACTGCGAGTCAAATTTTTGTCCCTAAAATTATAAGTAGTAATTTAATATATGATTATGATATTTAGATATATTTATGATGATAATATATATGAAATATATTATGATTCATAAGAATATATCTTATCACTGGCCTCTGTACTTTTCTAACAACTATAATTTACTTCACATAATGTGTGCACTTTGTTCACAAGTCAGATATATTACTTGATTCATTTATTATTTTTCTTAGTTATTTTAATCTTTAAAGAGTTTCTCTCCTAAATTCATACCCATCATTTAGAAAGAAGAAAAGAAAAAAAGAAAAAGAAAGAAAAATAGACAGACAAACAAACATATTCTTTCCCTTCTCTGCAAAAATCTCAACCAGCAGACACTTGTTGCACATTCTGGTGAATATAAAAATGCACACATAACAACAACATTAAAATTTAAATAGCATTAAAAAAATTTAAAAAAACTAAAGGAACCCACAGCTGAGTCATCCTGATGCAAACAAATATATAAGAAATGAAATTCCAGCAATGAATATGCAGCTTGCATTGTACAGTTACTGATCAATGACATTGAGTCACACTCTCAGATAATGACTATGATCAGTTCTCTGTGGAGCCATGACAACAAAGATGCTAGATATGTTACACTTCAATACTCAGCAGAGATGTTGAGACTCCACTGTTCGAAGAAGAATAGACAACAGCAAATCATCACAATGTCTCAAGAAACACTCTCTGAAGAAACACTGAGAACAACAGATACAACTCAATCTGCAAGCACAAACAAAACGGCGAGCTCCTGCTAGTGTACCTGCAACCCACTCAGGACGCTGCTCATCAGTCCGGTTGGTCATCGGCTTTCCTGCTCCTTGTCTCAAGAAGAGGACACCAACGCCGAGCATGCCCCAGGAAACAAGACATGGCTGCAGTACAGAGGGCAGTGCCGGTGCCAGGATGTCGATTGTCGAGCAAACTTACTAGAGGCACTTTATGCGTTTCAGTGGCGCATTTGAATGCACAAGGAGAATCTCCACAATCTCGAGTCTCCGAAATGAAAATAGGATGTTCCAAACAATAGTCTCATGAACTCAACACAAGCCCAAGCTCAATCCAGTATCTACATATGATAGAGGCTCTGTGTTTCTTTCATCCTTTTTACCGATATTTCACTTCCTTGAAGAAGTATTGGAGTGCTGGTGCCTCCCTCTAGGCCTATGCCTGCTCCCTTCCTTCTGCCCAGTGCCTGAACTCGGGCTCATGCGTCTAGCCATCCGTCTCCCCCCACTGCCGCCGCCGCCTAACGCGGCTTTAGCGATGCTATCAGTGGCTGCTTGCCTCGCCCGCTGTGGCTTGATGGGCTGCCTGTTGAGGTATGTCAAATGCGGTAAAAGGCTGGAGACGGTCTTTCGCAGCTGATCATCACCAATGTTTGCCTGGACTGGGTTTCCAATGAGGTTGAGGGCCAGGAGGGAATTGTAGTTTGCTACAAGCTGCCCGAGGGCCTTGGCCGTTGTGATCTTATTGAAGCTCAGATCAAGCACCGTCAATTTGAGGAGGCGATGCAGCCCTTCAACATTGCTGATCTTATTACCAGCAAGGTAGAGTTCTTTGATGACAGTGCAGTTTGACAACCCTGGAAGAGGCATAAACACACAAGTAAGACCAATGATGCTCAATCAGCAAACAATAATCACATGTGAATCCAAAACTAGACCACATATCTTAATAGCAATATATCCCTATAAGTTTAATTACCCAGTATATGATAGGTTAATGATCAATATGTGAACATGTAACCAAAATTTAATTGCCAAAATGATTATATATATAGAGTAGTGAACCGGTGAGAAAGTTTCATAGATAAGAAGGAAAGAAACTGAAGTCAGGACAGTCAGATTTCAAGAGACGGTCGGGATTGTTGCTAAAGGAGACAAACTAAGAAAGGGGAAAAAAAGAAATAAATGTCAATACTTACTTGTGTTTCCTTTCAAATATTACCGAATTAACTTTACCTTTTTAAGAACATTTCAAATATTGCCTTTAAATTTTAAAAAAAAATCTCTTAAATAATTCATTAAATTTGATAGTATTTTCTTGCGTTTCCTTCCAAATATTACCAAATCAACTTCGTGTTTAATAACTTTTCAAAGATAGTTTCAAAATTTGTCTAGTTTTGATTAAACAAGCCGTCAAAAAAGGTATATGCTAATTAAAATACTAAATAAGCAAACTATGCATATGAATCTTTGCATATTGCCCCCCCCCCCCCCCCCCCACAGTGAATTAATTCTAGGTCGGCCCTTGTCTATGTATGAATTCGAGTAGGGGAGACAAAAAGGAAATATTGCGCCTACTTAATGGATGGGCAAAAAGTATTCAAAATACATGATTTTTTTTTTTTTTTTAGTTACTTGAAATAATAAAGATCAACTTCAACAAAATGAATCTTGCATTCGGATGTCGTAGTGTTGTATTTGAGTGAGAAGGATTCGGCCTCGAGTCCTTCTGGAATGACACAAGTCTATCCTTTCAAGTATTTGATTTCCAAAGGAAACGAATCTTATAAGTGAATAAGCTCAACTTAATATTTACAATACAGCAATATAATGTCAGACTCCCAGCATCATAGTTCTCTTATTTTAGTTCAATAATTTTCAGTGAAACCATCGTTCATCTTTACAAACAACAATCATGACATTCAAATCTTCCTAAAGACCCAAAAAAAATGGCTTCTTTCTCCTCCATGTTCATGACAACTAGCCAAATTAATATCACCATCCACTTCTTCGCTATCAATGGAGCTTGATGGATTTTACTGGAGGAATCTCATGGCCCGAATCATGGACCACCACTTGTTTGTTTCAGAATTAAAATAGTTATATATGTGGTCCCCCAGGGGCACTTTGATGGAGAGAGGGAGATAATTCAGAATCATGTATGTTAAAGATAACAATCGTGTCGAAAAAGTACAGGCTTGTGGTTTTCAATGGACCACAAAGTGGAAAATGAAGTGGAATAGTTTGTTGGCAACCTCCTAGTTATAGTTTTTTTTTTTTTTTAAAGACCAAAGGTATTATTGATAAATAGAAGGAACTGGTGTATTTTAAATTGAAAGTGATGAGAAGTACTAAACACATATCATCAGACCGTACAGTCTAACCATCGACTTCATCTGATCTCACAATCTCAGCAAGATTAGTAAAATAAATTAAGAAAAAGAATCATTAAAGATGCCAACACAATACATAATCAATGTCCAGCAAGGGATCTGAATCCAGATTTTATCTAAGGACACCATTCAAGTATCATCACATGTGTATACTCCTATGCTGTCTTTCGAATGCTTCCCTTAGTCATTATACAAATTATATAAATCATGATATACCTTATGAAAATATTTGCACATTAAGAAAGAAGACAGGTTCGTGAAATTTGTTGTTTCAAGATAAGAATCCTATAGCTTATCAAATGTTACAGAGAATATGCCATGTATTTCAAAATCAACTATGAGCCTGATGAACTGAGGTGAAAGAAGGAGAGGCTGTCAACATGAAGTTATCCATTCCAAACTCTACTGAAAGAAACAGTAAGGTTTCCGCTATTCTCCATAAATCTTTAGATATCCTATTTAACCAGTTTTTTACGCCATTGAACTCTTCCCTATCACTCATTAGTTGTTCTTTTTCACTTATAAACTGAGGCACATTAATTGTTGAAAAACCTGTTCCGGTCATATAAAAAAAAATTATAACTGTGAAACATAAGCATAAGACTTGGACTCAAGTATTAACATTTACATCACAAAAATAAAAACAAGTGAATAAGTAAGCAATAGAAACATAATATTATTTAAAACTTAAAGGTTTCCTAAAAGAATCTTTTAAGGTTCTTTCTGTGTCCTGTGCACAAGCTGCACGTATCTACGTTCCTAGCAGAAAGAGTCTTATTCTGAGATCTTCAGTGGTTCTCAGTTCTCACCATAACTTTTGCAAAATGAAATTTAAGGCTATATTTATAAAACCCATCAGTTACTGTTAGTAAACTTCTATATTTGACGATGATCTTCGCTCACAAAAAGGATAAAGTATTGTAATATATACTTATTTTCCTCACGCAATACCATCTGAAATGTTACAAACTAGAAAAATCATTATTAAATCACTCTTGTCAAGATAGTCCAGACCAATATCTGCAACCATGCTTCAAGCTAAATTCACTATAGAACTAAAATGAAAGTGCCAAAAATTTCAATAAATAATAGACATGCGTACCATGACCAATGCACGAAATCCGGTTATAGCTAAGATTGAGAACACGCAACCTTGTCAGCTCCCTAAGCCCCTCAATTGTTGAAATCTTGTTCCTAGATAAGTCCAAAGTGTGAAGGCCCTTCGGAAGGGATCCTGGGTTGATTTGAACTGCAAAAGATCACCAAAATTGTCACAGACAAAATCATAGTGCAGACAATATCTTTGCAATTTTAATTGTTGTTCGTTGATACCTATGAAGTTTCCAGATAAATTGATGGTCCGGAGGCTAGAGAAGGCTGAGATGGACGGGATGACTTTGAGTCCCATACCAGATATGTGAGCCACAGATGACAGAAAATTTAGAGACTGAATCACATTGTTAGCCTGCATGATCTCCTCTGTGGTTCGGCGACCAGCATGAGAGTGATTCTTCCCTGATGACTCCCCGATCTCGGCAGAAATTGGAAAGACAAAACCTACTTTCTCTTTGTATCCCTCGCCTTCGTCATCGTCGTCATCGTCATGTATCGGGCAAAACTCAGTTTCCTCAATGCTATTAACCCAAGCATTAATTCTATCTAATGGAGAAGAAGAGTCCATAGAAAAAGCAAACCACTGGTTCCCAGACTCCTCCACTGCCTTCTTTTCCTCGTATCAGGGGTCTGCATTGGCTCAAGTGTATCTGAGGAGTACCCAGCTTTATGATGGGAAGCCAATGTTAGGACTGGGGGCTTGGAGAAGGATGGAGGCTTATGGAGATTACGGTGACTCCAAAGGAAGAGCTTCCACCATAACTTCCGGCTCCTCGAGGGAGGACTTGGCTTGACGACCGCTTTTTTAGCATCACTCTATCAGCACTACAATTGCTTTTCACTGAGAAAGGGCTGTTCTGAATTTTATAGAGAGGGTTCGTATCAGCCGATAGATTCTTGAGATCAGTGTAGGAATGAGATTTTGTCAGGGAATTGATAGTTTTCAGGTTGGATCTTTTACTCTCAATATTGGAGCATGATCTCTTTAGCACGGGCAATCCCAATAGGGCTGTTGTCCTGCCCATTCCAGGATCACTAAGATGCCCGGACTGGACCAGTAGGTCAGGAGTGATGGCTTCTTCTTTCTCTGACTTGTTGTCGAGCAACTCATGACCCAATTGAATGAACTCCTTGTTTGATCCCAGCGAATTGGCTCGGGCATGGAGATCAAAATCAGAGTTATCCCTCTTCATTGACAGGCTGTCATCATGTTCGTCCCCGCCCTCGTAGGCTGCGTCTGCTGCCGCCGAATCAGCTTTGCTCCAGTTTCCATTGCTTGTAGGTTTTGGTCTAGGCGGCGAGGGATCAAATGCTACCTCCTTTGTCACATTCTTCTCTTCGGTTGGTTTAGGAGATCAATCGGCTTCACTTGAGGCCTTACATTCGATTCTTCCTTCTTTAACTCCAACCCTTTATTGGATTCCTAACAGTTGTGAAGAATTCGAGTCACAACCATGTGAAAAGAATTTAAGCATGCAAGGAAATACAACTAAATAGAAAATGCTCACCTTCGATCTCTTCTTCTTTCCGGAGACTAATGGAGAGAAACAGCTAAACATCGCCACCATCATAAAACAGGCAATCGTCTAAAATCTAAGACTATGGAAAATAAATAGAAAAGTCCAACAAAATCTTTACAGCAAATGGTAGGAGATATGCAATTCTACATAGAAATGATGATGATGAGATTGTTAATAATGCAAAATTGGTCAGCCGTTATCGATAGGAGAACCTTTGATCACACGAAAGAAGTGACAAAGGAGGAGAGGAGAGGAGATTTGAATGGGTGAGCAAATTGAGAAGACAGCATCCTTTAGAGCCCACACCTTTCTCAA
The DNA here is from genome assembly GCA_038442645.1 of Agave tequilana. Taxonomy (NCBI): domain Eukaryota; kingdom Viridiplantae; phylum Streptophyta; class Magnoliopsida; order Asparagales; family Asparagaceae; genus Agave; species Agave tequilana. Next base: position 133,704 of record JAVJIF010007046.1, read on the forward strand.
GGTGCGAGGAGGTGGTGCCACAGAGACTGCCAGAGTGATTGAGAGAGAGCTTTGATGACGACCGAGATCCTTCGCGAACCCGTCTTTGAAACTGAGCCTGAAAAGAACAAAAGAAGAGAAAATATGTGATCAGTTAGACATCACCATCACAAATGTGAGCAAAGAGAAGAGGAAAGAAGAAAATTTTGCCTAGCTCAGTGCTCTAATATAATTCTCTACCAACTTTACAAGAAGAGAACAATTCTTTTGAGATTATTATGCGAGGAGAGAACAATTCCAACCCACTTTTTTGTGATTGTTAAGAAAAGAATGGCATCAAAACAAGAGTCAAAATTGAACAAACCAATGGGAGGTACCAAATCCTAACCTTCACCAAACGACACCCAAAAAGACAACTGTTTGTGATAAAGAAAACAATTGCAAATATATTCAAATGAGAGAAAATATATTGACCAAAATTATTATTAATACTAAATTACCGCTTGCGGTGGAACCGATCAGCAAAGAGGAGAGAGGAGGAAGAAGGAGTGGGAAGATGGGAGAGGGCGAGGAAGAGAGGAGAGAGCAGCAAGGAGGAGAGGAGGCGGGGAGAGGGGGAAGAGAGGACCTCTCAATTCTCTCTCTGGCTCTCTTTTAGAGGAGAGAGAGACAGAGAAAATTCAAGAAAGAGTCACAAGAGAAACCTCACTTCCCTCGGTTTGATAAGAAGGAAATCAAGCTTTACAAAGACCACTCTTTTAGCAGAAGAATGAGACATACATAAAAGAAGAAATCAAACCAAATCATGTTTATTTACAAGAGCATTTCATACCCTGTAGACATATATAGTTTAAAACCAATTCAAATCTCATGCCAATTTATTAAAGTACGAGAAACCCAAGAAAATGAGTCACTAATTTTTTTCTGATCCAAAACGACCACCTTTGACCTTGCGTTCAGAAAAGAACAACATGCTCATTAATTGTATTTTCTACAAAATCCAAAATGACAATAAATAAATAAATGAGTACATAAACAAAATCAAGAAGAAATCAATACTACCCCTTCTCTATTGTTGATCATTGCAATGAAGAAATCAAGTATTGAGAACAACAATCGTTCTTTCTTCAATCAAGAAGAAAGCCCAGCGCATTCACCCAATTAATTTTCAAAACAGAAATAGAAGAGATCAATCAACTTACCCCAATCTCAAACACCACCACCAACTCAAGACGCCCATCACAATAAAGCGAAATAAACGAGGACACCAAATTCACAAGTAAATGAATAAAAGCACACACATCGTTCATCAAACTTC